>CAUYQU010011924.1:0-79381 GCA_963574635.1 Cheracebus regulus
GGTAAATGCTGTTGTGTAACAAATGACTCCAACATATGGTAGCTTAAAATAATCAGATTTATGTTAAACACAATTATTGGCATAAAAGAGGTTTTTAATACCCATTTTTAGACTGTATTCTAGCCTGGGCAATAAAACAAGAATCCCATTCTCTCTCCCTCTTTCTCTTCCTCTTTCTATCTTTCATTCTTTTTTTCTTTCTTTTGTTGTTGCTTTCTTTCTCCTTTTCTTTTTCTAAAATCTCTTCCTCTTTCTATAAAAAAAAAAATAAATAAAATAAATAAATAAAAGCAAATAAATAAATAAACCCAACAGAAGCAGAGTGCTTATCAGGGTCAGAATCACATGTCTGTCCTGTTCATTCTGCATGCCTTCTCTAGCTGTACTGCAGATCTCCTCTGTAAATATAAAAGGGGCAGAGAAAGAAATCCTTCTTCAGCCATTCAATTGAGCTCATTATTACACATGACCTAGGTTGGTTTGATTTGGAGAAGAGATCAAGGATGTTCTCATCAGGTAGCTCTGGTTTCAAATTTTAAATGCCTTCAATGTCTCAGAAAGACTAGCAAATTTACACTGTTATATTTAGTAAAAGATTCCTTGGGCCTACACCATATAAAATGAAAATAAAAATTCTCCTTAAAAAACCTACAGCTTTTTAAAGATCAGAATTTAATGTATCAAATATAAATACATTATACTGGTCTGTAATGAAGCCCTTTGAGTCACTGTCTGGGCGCATCACTAACAGCACGTGATGCTAGGCTAGACACAGCTCTCCCTCCATTAACCATCTCTCTTTATAGCTTTGTCTATCAACTCCAGTCCTATCCTTGGATTCACGCCTGCTCCTATGTATTCAACTGCCTGGTAGGTAATTTTAGCACATATAAAAAACTCATTTCCCTGCTAAAACCAACCAACATACCTCTCCACCAACATTTTCCCAACTTCCCATCTCCTTCAATGACATATCAGGTTGAGGACCCCAGGAATACCTAGTACTCCTCCTCTTTCTCATTCCTGACTACCCTTTCTTTGAAGCCTGTCCCTGTCTATTCCTATTCCCCAGTCCAGTATCCTATCCCCTCATGATCAAATAACCAAATCAGAAAATAGAACATGTGCAGTGTCTAAAAAAAAAATTAGAACAAAATATGATTTATAGTGATTTCGCTAAGGTGTTCAGAAAAGATGTGACAATTAGTTTTAATGTGATTTCTATTTTTAAAAAACAATATTCCCAACCCACTGTATGTATGTGTATATACATTTCTGTATTACACAAGAATGAAGAAAAGCATGAACAGATGCATACATGAGTTAGCTGGCAGCAGAGGGTTCTGCAAAAAGAGAAAGTGAAGAGAAAGGGAAATGGGGCAAGCATATCTATCTACTAGTAGATGTAAGTGTTTAAAACTTTTAAACAAAATGAATTAAAAATATTGGACAGATGCAACTGTAAAAATGAATCTTCCATTCATCCAGAAAACAGAATATTTTAAAATTCTGTGCCAGTCTTAAAACCTATCTATAAATTCTTTGACAGACTTCTCATGAAAATGTGGAAACAAATTACCCTCCCCTTGAATATGGCTGGCTTTGTTGACTTCCTTCTAACCAGCAGAATGCAGCAGAAATGAGGCCATGTGACTCTAAAGGCTCGGGGAGGCCAGGCACTGAGGCTTCCCCTGGCTCACTCTTGCTTGTGTGATGCCTGCCTTTGGAACCCAGCCACTGTACTGTGAGGAAGCCAAGCAGCCACGTGGAAAGGCCACAACAGGTGTTCCAGCCACAGTCCTCACAGAGGTCCCAGCTAATAGCTGGCATCAGCCGCCAGACATCACGTGGGTGAGGAAGCCTGCACAAGATTCTAGCCTACGCCCCCGGACCCTCCAACTTTGAACCAGCCCACCTAGCTTGAGTGCCGCAGAGAGAACTGAGTATTATTGCTGAGCTCTGCCCAAAGTACAGTTTGCATGCAAAATAGTTCTGCCCTTATTTTAAGTGATAACTTTTGGAGAGGCTTTTTTACACAACAGTAGATAACGGAACAAATACTACTTATGATTTTGCAGAGTAAATCAGCTTCTTGCTTTCCACCTCTACTGTCTTATGAGTCATTGTTATGAAGTTTACACGTCTGTTTTCCTGCTTCAACCTACTAGTGCTCAAGGACACAGGGTGCTAGGGCGGGGGTGTGAGGGCACATGCAGATATGGCAGACAGAAGACAAGGTCAGGGTAGTTGGAAGACCTGTTGCAATGAGCAACTAAGTAAATATATTGAGGAAAACGAAAGCCAGCTTTCTCACACTTGGAAGCGGTACTTACAAACACGCAAAGGGCTTAGGCTGGTGAGAACTCTAAAATGTTACACTGGAATTTAAGATATCAGTCTGAATACATGGTTTTTAAGATATATAAAGAAATAGGCCAGGTGCGGTGGGTCACGCCTGTAATCTCAGCACTTTGGGAGACCGAGGCAGTCAGATCACGTAAGGTCAAGAGTTCAAGACCAGCCTGACCAACATGGCGAAACCCTGTGATCCTAGCTACCTAGGAGGCTGAGGCAGGAGAATCGTTTGAACCAGGGAGGCGGAGGTTGCAGTGAGCCAAGACTGTGCCACTGGACTCCAGCCTGGGCAACAAGACCGAAACTCCATCTCAAAAAAAAAAAAAAAAAAGAAACAGATACAGGCCAGGCATGGTGTCTAATGCCTGTAATCTCAGCATTTTGGGAGGCTGAGGTGAGTAGACCACTTAAGCTCAGGAGTTCAAGACTAACCTGAGCAGCATGGCAAAATCCCATCTCTACAAAAACTACAAAAATTAGCTGGGTGTAGTGGTGCATGTCTGTGGTCCCAGCTACTCAGGAGACTGAGGTGGGAGGATGACTTGAGCTCAGGAGGTAGACGTTGCAATAAGCTGATATTGAGCCACTGTACTCCAACCTAGGTGACAAAGCCAGACTCTGTCTCCAACCCCCACCTAAAAAGAAATAGATACAGAAAGTGATAAGGGAAAGGGGGGAGAGTATGTACTGTATATTTTTATATAGTAAATACTTATATTTCCTGACTCTGTCTGCTGAGAGCACCTAGAAGCACTGAGATCTCAAAGCAATGAAAACAACAAACTTCTAAACTCTGGTTTCTAAATACCACCTCCATCAAAAAGCCCAGGACTCCTTACAGAAAGGGCTGATTCCAGAGCCAAGGCAGGAAAAATATAAGATGAGCCTGGAACATCTTGTTCTAGAAAATTAGGTAGTGTTCAAAGAAGGATAAGGACATGTAAAAGGCAAAGAGCTTAAAGGGCTCCCCTGGACAGATCCAGAGTAACTTGAGCATAAAAATAAATAATGATGCTAACAAATTACAACCCAGCAAACAGAATATAAATCATAAATCTACACTGGAAGGAAGGAGAGGGGAAAGCTTATCCTTATAATGGAAGGCCAACGTACAAATGTAGAAGGATTAATGAAAACAAAAAAAAAATCATCATTTGGCAACTACATAGTGGTGACTGACTGAAGTTCAAGGAGGAACAGGATATTGGCATAATCCCAAATTGTCTCCACACAAAACACTCATCAGTTATGAAAAGAAAAACAGGTCGTGTGCAACGGCTCATGCCTGTAATCCCAGCACTTTGGGAGGCCGAGGTGGGTAGATTGTCTGAGCTTAGGAGTCCAAGACCACCCAGGGCAACATAGCAAAACCCTGTCTCTACTAAAAATACAAAAAAATTCGCCAGGTATAGTGGTGTGCACCTGTAGTCTCAGCTACTTGGAAGGCTGAGGCAGAAGAATTGCTTGAGCCCCAGAGGTGGAGGCCGCAGTGAGCCAAGATCATGTCACTGCACTCCAGCTTGGGCTACAGTAAGACTCCATCTCAGAAAAAAAAAAAAAAGAAAAAGGAAAAAGGAAAAAGGAAAGGAATGGAAAGGAAAAAGGAACGGAAAAAGGAAAGGAAAAAGGAACGGAAAAAAGAAAGGAAAAAGGAACAGAAAAAGGAAAGGAAAAAGGAACGGAAAAAAAAAGGAAAAAGGAACGGAAAAAAAAAGGAAAAAGGAATGGAAAAAGGAATGGAAAAAGGAAAGGAAAAAGGAACAGAAAAAGGAAAGGAAAAAGGAACGGAAAGGAAAAGAAGAAAGGAAAAACAATGGCATTACAGTAAGAAAAACAGAAATACCTGGCAGACACCAACATGACCAGGTGATCAGGGCCAACAACAGCAGTAACAGGGCTGGTTAACAGAACGTGCCCCTTGATGTGATGTGCTGAGACTATTACAGCATCATTTTTGTGATACTTCCGTCAAGAAATCATGACCTGAGTTTGGTCATAAGTAAATACTACAAGATCCACCTTGCCAATCATCCTACAGAATATGAAACGATTTGGACAAGAATGACCAGGAATGACAAAGGGATGATCCCAGACTGGAGGATGTGAAGAGACGTGACAGCTGGGTGCAATGCACACTCCTCTCTGGGATCCTGGGACAAAACAGAAACGGGACATAGTTGGGGCAGCAAAATGTGAATGGGGTCTATGGATAGGACAATAGGGTTTTATCACTGCAAATTACCTGACTTAAAGGGGTATATAGTGGTTATTTGGGAGTGCCCTTAACTGGGGGGAAATAAACACTGAAATATTTAAGGGTGAAAGGGCAGTATGTGCATAACATGGTCTCAAATGACCCAGAAAAAAACTGATTTAGAGAGAGAAATAGCATAATAAATGCAGTAAAATATGAACAGTTTCGAAATTTGCATGAGGTGAGAGGAATGTGCAAGTTCCTCCCCATCAGACTAGAAGAAAACTATATAAGATACACACACAAACATACAACATACATTCATGCAGACACACACACATATCTGATAAAGAACTTAACCTGTCATATATAAAGAACTTCTACAAATAAATTATAAAAAGACAAATATACCTATTATTATTATTATCTTACATTTTTTGAGACACAGTCTCACTCTGTAGCCCAAGTTGGAGTGTGGTGATGTGATCTTGCTCACTGCAACCTCCACCTCCTGAACTCAAGTGATTCTCATGCCTCAGCCTCCCGAGTAGCTAGGACTACAAGTGTCTGCCACCATGCCCAGCTAGTATTTTGTATTTTAGCAGAGACGAGGTTTTACCATGTTGCCCAGGGTGGTCTCAAACTCCGGAGCTCTCCCAAGTGCTGAGATTACTGATACAAGCCACCGCACCTGGCCTACCAATTTTTAAAATAGGAAAAAGACTTGAACAGATACTTCACAAAAGAAGATATTCAAATGTCCAATTAGCAGGTATTCATTGTCATTAGGGAAATGCAAATAAAAGCCTCAGGGTTTCCATTTCATATCCCCTAACATGGCTAAAATTTAAAAGACAGGCACTAAATGTCAGTGGAGATGTAGGGCAACAGGAGCTATATTGCTAGTATTAGTTATTTACTGTAGCATCACAACACTGCCAAAAACTTAACAGCAGCTTAAAATAAAGCACGTTTATTATCTCACAGGTTCTATGGGTCAAAAGCCCAGGCACAGCTTAGCTGAGTTCTTCATAAGGTGCCGTCAAGGTGTTGGCTGGGACTAAGGTCTCATCTGAGGACTGAGTGGGATGGTATCTGTTTCCAAGCTCACATGGTTGCTGGCAATACTCAGAGTTCCTTGTGGGCTGCTGGACTGAGGGCCATAGTTTCTGGCTGGCTGTGGGTTTGAAGCTGCCCTGAACTCCCTGCCACAGGGCCCTCTCCATAGGCAGCTCACAACACAGCATCAAAGCCAGCAAGGGAGAGAGCCTACTCAAAAAATGGGCATTACAATCTGACTCGGAATAATCAGGTATACATGACCACATATGTCCTGTCACCTCTGCCATATTCTATTAGTGAGGAGCCAATCACAGGTCTCACCTGTACCCAAGGGCACAGGATTACTCAGCCATAAATACCAGGAGACAGGGATCATGGGGGCCACTTCAGAATCTGTCTGCCTCAGTTAGTGGGAATGTAAACAGATACAATTGCTTTGAAAAATTGGCGGTTTCTTACAATGTTAAACATATACCTACTCTAAGACATGACATTCCACTCCCACATATGTACCCCCAAATAGATGAAAATGGGGCTGGCTGTGGTGGCTCATCCCTGTAATCCCAGTACTTTGGGAGGCTGAGGCAAGAGGACTGCCTGAAGCCAGGAGTTCAAAACCAGTGTAGGCAACAAAGGGAGACTGGTCTCTACATTTAAAAAGAAGAGAGAGAGAGAAATAAAAATGTATGTCCATTAAAAGAAAAATGTTCATAGCAACTTTATTCACAAAAGCCAAAAGCTGTAAAGAATCTATACGTTCATCAACAGGAGACTGGATATGCAAATTATGCTTCAATGAAATATTTGGGAATAAAAAAGAATAAACTACTAGCTGGGCATGGTGGCTCACACTTGCAATCCCAGCACTTTGGGAGGCTGAGGCGGGTGGCTCATTGAGCCTGGGAAGTTAAGGCTGTAATAAGCCATGATTGCATCACTGCACTCCAGCCTTGGTGACACTGCGAAATGAACGAAGGAACAAAGGAAAGAAGGAAAGAAATAAGGAAGGAAGGGAGGGAGGGAAGGAAGAAAACAAACCTAATAATCTAACTAAAATGCCTATCTTAGCTGGGCATGGTGGCTCATCTGAGGTCAGGAGTTTGAGACCAGCCTGGGCAACATGGCGAAACTCCGTCTCTACTAAAAATACAAAATTAGACAGGGGTGGTACACGCCTGTAAACCCAGCTACACAAGAGTATGAGACAGGAGAACCACTTGAACCCTGAAGGCAGAGGTTGCGGTGAGCCAAGATCGCACCATTGCACTCCAGCCTGGGCAACAAGAGTGAAACTTTGTCTCAAAAAATAATAGTAATAAATAAATGAATAAATAAAAGCAACAATGAGGCCAGGTGTGGTGGCTCACGCCTGTAACACCAACATTTTGCGAAGCCGATGTAGGTGTATCACTTGAGATCCGGAGTTCGAGACCAGCCTGGCCAACATGGTGAAATTTTGCCAGTCTCTACTAAAAATGCAAAACTTAGCCAGGCATGATGGTATGTGCCTGTAATCCCAGCTACTCAGGAGGCTGAGGCAGGAGAATCGCTTGAACCCGGGAGGCAGAGTTTGCAGTAAGCCGAGATAACATCACTATACTCCAGACTGCATAACAGAGTAAGACTCCATCTCAAAACAACAACGAGAAAAAAAAACCACTGGAAAACTTGGACTATCAAAAAATAAAACCAGCCTGGGCACAGTAGTTCATGTCTGTAACCCTAGCACTTTGGGAGTCTGAGGTGGATGGACTGCTTGAGCTCAGGAGTTCAAGACCAGCCTGGACAACATGGTAAAACCCCGTCTCTACTAAAAATACAAAAACTAGCCAGGTATGGTGGTTCACGCCTGTAATCCTAGTGACTTGGGAGGCTAAGAGGAAGCCTGTAAACAGAAGTCTGTCCCTCACAATTAAGAAACGACTAGCTTCCCACATGATTTTCAACATTCATGTCAGTGAAAACATTCTGCCCAGAGACAGAACGAGGTTTTGTAGGACCTAAAGCTTATAAAAGTTAGAGTTCTCTATAAGAAAAAGCAGACAAAATTAGCTTTAGGGTTTAAAAATATCAACTATATAGGAATAGATCTAAAGAAAGGTGCAGAATACGTCTATGCTAAAATGTGCAAAACCACAACCTAAATAAAGGGATATATGTCCATGAATTAAAAGATTCAATTTTAAAGATTTCAATTCTCTGCAAATCAATCCATAGATCCAATGCAATCCTGAATAAAATTTCTCCCCCAAGAGAAGTTTTTATGGAAACTGAAAAGCTGATTCTAAAGGAAATGCAAAAGGCAAAGACTTACCTTAAGGCAATTATGAAGAAGCACAGAGTGGGAATACACACTACGTAACAGGCCTATTTTTTTAATTTTTTTTAAATTTTTTATTTTTTATTGCGTTTTAGGTTTTGGGGTACATGTGAAGAACATGCAAGATTGTTGCATAGGTACACACGTGGCAGTGTGATTTGCTGCCTTCCTCCCCTTCACCTATATCTGGCATTTCTCCCCATGCTATCTCTCCCAGCTCCCCACCCCCTACCGTCCCTCGCCTATTTCCCAACAGACTCCAGTGTGTACTGCTCCCCTCCCTGTGTCCATGTGTTCTCATTGTTCAACACCCGCCTATGAGTAAAGATACAGTCACTGACACAGGGCGACACTGATGCAAGGATGGATAGACTGACCAACGGTACAGAATAGAAAGTCTAAAATTAGAATCACATGTAAAGGCCGGGAGCAGTGGCGCACACCTGTAATCCTAGCACTCTGGGAGACCAAGGCAGGAGGATCACCTGATGTCGGGAGTTCAAGACCAGCCTGATCAACATGGTGAAACCCCGCCTTTAAAAAAACAAACAAACAAAAAACAAAAAAAAACTTACCTCAGTTTAAGGCCAAGAAAGAAAAAAAAATGTCATGGGACTTATGATCAAGGTGATAATGCAATGCAGCGGGAAAAGGAGGACCTTGTAAATAAATGGTTCAGGGTTGAGTACTTATATCAGGGGAAATGTGTATTAACCCACATCTCATACCACATACAAATACAAATTTCAAATGGACTGGAACTCTAAATGTGGAAGGTACACAACAAAACTTTTAGAAGAAAACATTAGAGGACATCTTCATGATCTTGAAGTAGGCAAATATTTCTCAAATAGAACATAAAAGGCACTAAACAAAGGCAAAAATTGATAAATTGAACTATACTAATAATTTCTGTTCATCAAAATACATCATTAAAAGAGTAAAAGCGTTGCTTGATGATATCATGCCATAAAATTAAATAAATAAAGAGTAAAAAAGCAACCCACAGAGTATGAGAAGATATTTTTGAGACAAAGAACTCCTTGCTGGGCACAGTGGCTCACACCTGTAATCCCAGCACTTTGGGAGGCTCAGGCGGGTGGATTACAAGGTCAGGAGTTTGAGACAAGCCTGATCAACATGGTGAAACCCCATCTCTACTAAAAATATAAAAATTAGCCAGGCATGGTGGTGCATGCCTGTAATCCCAGCTACTCAGGAAGCTGAGGAAGGAGAATCGCTTGAACCTGGGAGGCGGAGGCTGCAATGAGCTAAGATCGCGCCACTGCACTCTAGCCTGAGAAACAGAGCGAGCCTCCATCTCAAAAAAAAAAAAAAAAAAAAAAAAAAACTCCTAAAGGTAAATAAGAAACAGAGAGATAACCAAAATAGATAAATGCACAACTGACCTGAGCAGACAGTTCATAAAAGAGGATACCCAGATGGCCAAAAAATATATGAAAAGGTGCTCAGCATTGTTGGGAAAATGCAAATTAAAGTCATAGGTGAAACCATTTTACTCCAGTCCAATTATTTGCCTTGAAAAAGGCAAAACAGTGCAAATATCTTACCAATAAGTGCAGAATTAAAAAAAAGGCAAAATAAACAAAAACAATTGTTGGTGGAGATGTGCAGTAACAGTAACTTTCATATATTGCTCAGCTGAATATACTGTCCATATACCCCATAATCCAGTGATCCGATTCTTGGGTATATACTCCAGAGAAATGAGTGCTTTAGTCTACAACAAGCAGGTGCAAGAATGCCCACAGTAGCACTATACAGCATAGCCCAAACTGGAAATCTCCCATATGGTCATCAAAAGCAGACTGGTTACATAAACTGCAAAATACTCACACCATGGAATACAGTACTACATAGCAAAAAGAAAGCATTCACTACAACTCCATGCAACAAGGAGTTGCATCCACATCACATTAACATGTTGAGCAGCAGAAGTTAGATACAAGTGTTCTTGGCTTGGCACAGTGGCTCACACCTGTAATCCCAGCACTGTGGGAGACCGAGGCAGGTGGATCAACTGAGGTCAGGCATTCGAGACCAGCCTTGCCAACATGGTGAAATTCTTCCTCTACTAAAATATAAAAAATTAGCAGGGCATGGTAGTGCATGCCCGTAATCCCAGCTACTCTGGAGGCTGAGGCAGGAGAATTGCTTGAACCCGGGAAGCGGAGGTTGCAGTGAGCCAAGATCATGCCATTGCACTCCAGCTTGGGTGACAGAGCAAGACTGTCTCAAAACAAAACAAAACAAAAAAACACAAGTGTTCTTTTGTACTTCATCCACTGTATTAAGTACAAAAGCAGGCAAAACTAATGCATAACTTCCTAGAAGTTAGGAAACTAGTTATCGATGGTGGAGAGGGAAGGGTGGTATTAGAAGGGGGCATGGTAATGCTCTGGTGAGTTGGTAATGTTGTTTCTTGATGTGAGTGCTGATTATGTATGTTCAGTTTATGAAAATTTATCAAGTTGTACTTATTATATACATCCTTTTCTGAGTGTACATGACATTTCAAACAAAAGTTTGTTTTTTTCCATGACACAGCCTCAGCAGGCCCTGAAAACATGTGCTCAAAAGGTGTTTTTGGCTGGGCCCATGCCTGTAACCCCAGTACTTTGGGAGGCAGAGGCAGGTGGATCACTTGAGGTCAGGAGTTCGAGATCAGCCTGGCCAACTTGGTGAAACCCTATCTCTACCAAAAAATTTTAAAATTGGCCAGGTGTGCTGGTGTGCATCTATAGTCCCAGCTACTAAGGAGGCTGAGGCACGAGACAACACGATACATCTGTATTGGCCTCTTTTTATAGGTGTCATACTCACAAAGATAAAGCCATATGTACCCACAAGAACCTGATGGCTCTGGTTTCCAATGTGCTGTGAGCATTTACATTTGTCTTCTGAGAATTTATACACAGAAATACGTATTTTATTACCATAACATTCCTTTTTTTCCCCCTTCATATTACAGTTAAGACTTTGTAGACATGTAAGTAGATTTTACCTTGGAATTTTATTTCAGGATATTAGGGGTGGTCATAGGGTCTGACAGGGTTGAGAACTAGTTACACACCATCAGTCTATTGTAAGAACTGTAAAGAGAATTCTAATTCCTAAACTTGGTAACTGTTCCTTTATACCACTCACCTCATCAAAATCACAAGTTGAATAATACACGTATCTAAAATGTAAAAGAATGAACAAAAGAAACAAACGAAAACCCAGCTGTCATTTTCAAGAGTAATTATCGAAGTATACCTACCATAAATTTGATCTAGACATAATGAGCAGAGTGAGAGAGAAACAGGAGTTCAAACTACAAGCTCTAACTGAGTCCTTTGCCTTTTAAAACAGTAAGATCCAGTTTGGCAATCTCGAGCAAAGGGCTCCATTATTTTTCTGTTCTCTTTCAAAAATAGCTCCACCTTCAAGATTACACAAATTAGATCATTCTGCAGCAGGATTCCTCCTTAAAGAGAAGCTCCTAGGAAGCGCAGACAGGCCGTCTGATACAGCAAACCAGTCATTTAAAAAAGGGAAAAACTCTTATAGTTATGTTAGAAAAAGAAAAAAATATTAAAAAATGAAAAACCATGATGTTTTGGACTCTTCTACTTTGCTGGGTTAACAACAAAAGCTATGGGGCTACAGTTATTAATGGCTTCTGCAATCTCCCTCTTTGGACAACATCAAATAAGTAAGGATTGCAGAGGGGACATCTGACAGAGCAAACGCAGCAGCAGAAAATCAGGCATGTTGAGACTCAGCCCCTCCCACAGCATCACTGTGGCCTAAAGCATAACTCATCCAGGTTTTTAAAGCAATCAAGTACCAACCTATGGATTATTCCATCACCCAGTAAATTCCCAAGAAATTTTATTTCCAATTAATTATAAATGGCCAAAGTGGAAACAAAAAAACTCCCTCAAGAGCTGTGTTACACAGATCTCGTTCTCAAAGAAAGTCACTAAGATAAAGGGATGACAATAATTATTTTAAAAAGAAAACAAACAGAAAACAGATACAAAGTTAAATGGAGTATTGGTGTCATCCTTGAATCCTTCTGTCATACGTCAAATCCGATCATAAGCAAACTCTTCAGGCTTGACATATGCTCAGACTCCCTCCACTTTCTCATCTCTACCTCCACCACCTTGGTCCAAGCCAGCATCAGCTCCCACCTAGATGATCACAGCAGCCCCCACCGACCGGACTCCCTGATTCCACCCCAGCCTTTCTTTACAGACCAGACACAGTGGTCAGTGGTTCTTTTAGGGTGGAAGTGATCATCATGCCTCTTCGCTGGCTCAAAAGCCCAATGACTTCTCATCTCACTCAAGGTCAAAGCCAGAGTCCTACAGATCTGGCCTGTGAGACCTTCTCCCTTTTACCTCTTTGACTTCATCTATTACTCTCTCTCTCTCTAATTCACCTGGCTCCAGCCACACTGACCTCCTGGATCCTCTGGAACCTGCAATACTTGTTGTTCCCTCTACTGGGAGGCCTTATCCCATAAAATTTGCCCAGCCTGCCTAAATGTATGTTCCATGTGGCTGGCTCGCCTTCTGAGGTCTCTCTAGACCACCTTGTTTAAAACCATGACCTCCTTCCTCTGCCCACTTATCCCCATTTATTTTTTCTTGTCCAGCACACCCTAATATTTGCTCACTCACTTGTTACTGCCTGCTGCCCACCCTGGCCCCAGAAGGTAAGCTCCACAAGAGCTGGAATTGCTGTCTGTTTTGTTCACTGCTCTCTCCTCAGTATCCAAGCAGTGACTGGTCTGTAATGTATGCTTAATAAGTATCTTTTGACTAAATGAGGAAACAGTAGAGGTATGTGCAGGAAGTTACAAAGACTTATCCAAACCCACATGGTGGGGTAAAGCCAAGTGAGAAATCAAACTTTAATGTTAAAGCATTTCTGGCACATGGTTTTAAAGAGACTTATAGCAATTTGCTGACTTTTTTCCTCCACATTTATTATAATTGGCAGAAATATCTAAATGACAAGAAAATAGAGCCACAGTCCTAAACAGTCATTTCTTCTATAACTGTCCTTTTAAGTGGATTTAAATACAATGAAGCCTCTCCACACTTGATACAAGGCATTCATTTATCAGTGTGGCTGCCTTAGAACCAGGCCCTTCTGGAACCTAAGTAAATATATCACTTGGCCTAAGTCCAAAGCATACCAAACCAACCTTCTGCCAAATCTTAGATTTAGAAGACCATGTCCCATTTTCAGTCCAGCTTGCTTCCCCAGTGAGATACTTTCCTTTTTCTCCACAAAGGGAAAAGTCAACCAAAGGGACTAACAGCCAATGTTTAATAATTACAGCCATTCTTTTTACATTTTTTTAAAAGGAGAGATAAGACTATCTACAAGTAATAAAAACAAAACCATAATGATATTACATGCATTTAATGAACAATTCTCCCCACTAACAGCAAGGGCATAAACAATTTATCGCACGTCTTGGTGGCAGAGAGGAAATACAATTAAATCCATTAATAGCCACAAGACTTTTTATGTTCCCAGAGGACCTTGGTTCCCAGAGTTGCTTATTCATTTTCATCCACAGCAAAACAGTGCATGGGAGAGATGACAGAATGCTGTCAACTACTTTCCACATATTTTAACTCTGAGGACATCATTTTATTAAACAATGGACTTAAGGCATATTACACTGCCCCATTCCATCGCCTGTGATTGAAAGCACCAAATAAAAACCTGCTTGTGAAGACAATGTAAATGGTGGCTAATATGACAGTGACTGCAGTACAAGTATCACACCATCATATTCAGAGTTTCACTGACACTCCTCTAAGATGTGAAGGATCTATGTTCTATGAATATAGATGCTCAAACATTTTATTTCATTTTTTGAGACGGAGTTTTTGCTCTTGTTGCCCAGGCTGGAGTGCAGTGGTACAATCTTGGCTCCCTGCAACCTCTGCCTCCCAGGTTCAAGCGATTCTCCTGCCTCAGTCTCCCGAGTATCTGGGATTACAGGCACCAGTCACCACACCTGGCTAATTTTTTTTGTATTTTTAGTAGAAGAAGGATTTCACCATGTTGGCCAGGCTGGTCTTGAACTCCTGACCTCAGGTAATCCACCCACCTTGGCGTCCCAAAGTGCTGGGATTACAGGCGCAAGCCCCAGCGCCTGGCCTGATGCTTAAACATTTTACAAACATTTTATCTATCATAACAAATGAGGTTAAAAAAAAAAAAAAAAAAGGCGGCCAGAGATGGTGGCTCATGCCTGTTATCCCAACACTTTGGGAAGCTGAGGTTGCTTGAGTCCAGGGCAACATGGCAAAACCCCATCTTTACAAAAAATTAAAAATTTAGCCAGATGTGGTGTACCTGTACTTGGAAGACTGAGGTCAGAGGATCAGTTTAGTCCGGGAGTTCAAGGCTACAGTGAACCATGACTGCACCACTGTACTCCAGGCTGGGGGACAGAGTAAGACTGCCTCAAAAAAACAAAAAAAGAAAGAAACCAGTTGTGCCCTATGTACCAGTCTACACTCTTCATTAAGCCCTGATATTTACCATGAGAAGCCATTCATCATTAAGATCCAGATTCAAGGAAATGTTAATCTGTGTTTTATATATTCTTTAAAAAGAACCAGAAACTAGTAAATATAATTGTAGATTTCCAATCAAAATGAAAAAATAAAGTCCTGATGCTTATTAAAGTTGAAAATGAACATACACCCAAAGATCTACATGTTTCAGAAGAGACCACAAATGTATTATCATGTTCTTCCTGTTAAAGTAGAATGCAGTTTTTCTTTTTTTTGATGAAGTCTCACTCTGTTGCCCAGGTTGGAGTACAATGGCACGATCTTGGCTCACTGCAACCTCTGCCTCCCGGGTTCAAGCAAGTCTCCTGCCTCAGCCTCCCAAGTAGCTGGGATTACAGTTGCCTGAAACTGTGCCCGGCTAATTTTTGCATTTTTAGTAGAGACTCAAAACTCTGAGGACATAATTTTATTAAACAATAGACTAAAAATGGGTTTCACCATCTTGGCCAGGCTGGTCTTGAACTCCTGACCTCGTGATCCACCTGTCTTGGCCTCCCAAAGTGCTGAGATTACAGGCATGAGCCACTGTGCCCGGCCAGAACGTAGTTCTTCTACAGTTTGACACATAAAAAGGAAAACTTAAAAAGACAAGAGAAAAAAAAAATATCAACTACATTTAAACCCTCATTTTCCTAGGAGTTGCTCAGTTTTCATTGATGGTAAGTGGCAAGCTATAAACTGGTTCAGTTGCTCTTCTGGCTGCCAAACCAGGGCTAAAGAAGTCAGCAGGTAAAATAGGGAAGCTGTCAGTCAAGCTGGCTCAAAACAAAGCTGTGGTTTGCAGGCGGGGCCTGCACCATCTCTTCCGTTCATATAAGCTGGCAGGATGTAGAAACAGGATCCTGACCCAGCCACTGCTTCAGAGAACCAAAATATTTTGCTTTGACTTTGCAGTCTAATAAGTCTGGAGTTTGGCAGGATATATACCTAAGGTGAACCCAAGAACTTGTGATGGTCCCACTGAGGAAATCTGAATATTACCCTAATTCTGGAAAGAAAGTATGTTTACTCAATGAGTTCATGTCCTTTGTAGGGACATGGATGAACCTGGAAACCATCATTCTCAGCAAACTGACATAAGAACAGAAAATCAAACACTGCAAGTTCTCACTCATAGGCAGGTGTTGAACAATGAGAACACATGGACACAGGGAGGGGAGCATCACACACTAGGGTCTGTAGGGGGGAAATAGAGGAGCAACAGTGGGGAGTGGGGAGTTGGGGAGGGATAACATGGGGAGAAATGCCAGATATATGTGATGGGGAGGAAGGCAGCAAACCACACTGCCACGTGTGTATCTATGCAACAATCTTACATGTTCTTCACATGTACCCCAAAACCTAAAATGCAATAAAAAAAATATATATTTTTAAAAAAAGCATGTTTACTTTGTTTTGGTTGAGAGGGGGCAGGGAAGACAGAGAAATTAGGTTGACAAGAAAAATAGCAACAGTAATAGCTAATATTAAATGCTTTCTATGTTGCCACACATACAATTAACATATACTAACCTGATTTAATTCTGACGATAATCCTGTGAGATAGAGACTTTTTTTTTGAGACAGGGTCTCGCTCTGTCACTCAGGCTGGAGTGCAGTGGTGCAACACAGCTCACTGCATTCTCAACTTCCTGAGCTCAAGCAATCCTCCAGACTCAGCCTCCAAAGTAGCTGGGATCATAGGCATGTGCCACCAAGCCCAGCTAATTTTTTTCTATTTTTTTGTACAGACGGGGTCTCCCTATGTTGCCCAGGCTGGTTTTAAACTCTTGGCTCAAGCAATCCTTCCACCTGAGCCTCCCAAATTGTTGGGGTTATAAATGTGAGCCACCACACCCAGCAGGGACAATTATGATGCCCATTTACAGATGGAAAAAAAATGAAGCATAATAGAGGTTAAAAACTTGTCCGGAGTCACTCAAATAGTCAAATCCGACCTGACTGGCTCCAGAACCCACACTCACAGCCATTACGCCACATAGCCTCTCACTGTCTATGATGGAAATTGAGCAGCGTTCTGTAATTCCAACTGGCAAAGAATAAGACATGAAATATTATTGGTCAACTATGAGAACCAGACAGGGTTTAGGGGACCAAGTTTAAACACAGAAACAGCTCTGGTGCCCGGCAATCGTGAGTCATGAGACAAACACCAGCCCTACCCAATTTTAAACTGTGTATTCTTAAAAAAAATGCCTTCACCTCACAGGGCCTCAATTTTCTCTTCTGAGAAAAGGGATCTTAGCACCTGCCTCTGGAGGTTTTGAGGCACACAGGAAATGCCCAGGTCATCAGCTTCACTGCAGTGAGCATCAGCTCAACTGTCACCTTACCAGAGGCCCTCCCTGACTAGGACAGCCTTTCCCCCAATGCTCAGTTTCCTACCATACTTTTCTTTGTGACCCTACTTGCTATCTAACCATTTATTACAGATATAATGATGTAACTGTTTCTCACCTGTCACCCCACCAGGGAACGTACACTTTTGGAGAGAATGGGCTTTGTCAGCCTGTCTGCTGCTGCTTCTCCAGAGCCTAGATCGGTGCTTGGCGCACAGAAATACTCAGTAAATATTTGGTGAATAAATGAATTGTGTATAACAGATAGTCATTCAATAAACATTATAAACACAGTATAGGAAAATCGGTGTCATTGATTTGACAAATATATTTAGTGAGCATCTATAACGTAACTAACTAAAGGAACAAGATTATTTCTGGTAATGGCGAGCAGTTGTGAAACAGCTTTATAAACTCCCAGAAGAGGTTGAGCAGGTGAGGACAGCCTTCCAAGGTGGCAGGTCTGCGAAGAGCTGAAGGACACCCAGGAGCCAGTCTCAGTGATCCAAGGATCTGGGGAAACAGCATCACAGGTAGAGTGAACAGCAAGTGCAAAAGCACTTGGATCACGGAGACTGGCTCCTGGGTATCATTCAGCTCTTCGCAGACCTGCCACCTTGGAAGGCTGTCCTCACCTGCTCAACCCCTTCTGGGAGTTTATAAAGCTGCTTCACAACTGCTTGCCATTACCAGAAATAATCTTGTACTTTTAGTTAGTTACTTTATAAATGCTCAATGAATAAGTGCAAAAGCCCTAAGGTGAGTGTGACCCACCACCTGGCAGCAAGGGGAGAATGCAGAGGTGAGGTCGAAGACATGGGAAGGGGCTTCTGACATGTTTAGCATCTCCTGAGGCAATGAAAGGGGATCTTTTTTAAGTATGATGGAAAGTTATTGGATGGTGTCCCTTACGTTCACCTACTAGAATGCAGCCTTCATGAGATCAAGGATTTTGTTTGTGGCACACACCAGCTGGTCTATAAGCTTTTGCTGAATGAATGAACTGGAAGATTATAGAGGGGGTGTGACAAGTTCTGATTTTCATTTCACTCTAAACTGCCACTAGGGGTTACTTTCTGGGAAAGACTAAGGTGGCACAGGTTGGGAGGGATTACAATGCAGTGTGTTTCAGAGGTACCGTAAAACAGAAGGGAAAAGCTGCTCCCTAAACTCCGAAGCCATTAGGCATTTGTAAATAAGAGGCAGGAAAAGGTTAGTGAGAAGGGATCAGTAAATGATGACTGATGCCCCTAGCCTTTGTGTGTTCTAAACATTTTTTTTACCCAAACATTTTTTTTTAACCCAGACCTTTACCCAGCAATAAACTATTAAAATAAAAAAAACTGCTATAAAGAATGTCTCACCTACCAAGAGGAACAAAAGAAAACACAAACATTTACAGAAGTGCACATACACACATACAAACACAATGTTTCAGAAAACAGCTGAAAAGAGGCTGGTATGGTGGCTCATGCCAATAATCCCAGGACTTTGGGAGGCTGAGGTGGGCTGGAGGTCAGGAGTTTGAGACCAGCGTGGCCATCATGGTGAAATCCACTCTCTACTAAAAGTACAAAAATTAGTCAGGCTTGGTGGTATGCACCTATAATCCCAGCTACTTGGGAGGCGGAGGCAGGAGAATCACTTGAACCCGGGAGGCAGAGGTTGCAGTGAGCCGAGATCACGCCACTGCACTCCAGCCTGGGCAACAAAACAAGACTCTCTCAAAAAGAAAAGAAAAGAAAACAACTGAAAAGAAAAAGCACCATCCTATATCTAAGCACAATAACCAGTCTAGCCCAGCTGCAGTGGCTTATGCCTGTCATCCCAACACAATGGGAGGCGGAGGCAGGAGGATCTCTTGAGCCCAAGGGTTGGAGACCAGCCTGGGCAGCATAGTGGGACCCTGTCTCTGCAGAAAATTAAAAAGTTAGCAGGGCATGTTGGCATGTGCCTGTGGTCCCAGGTACTTGGGAGGCTAAGGCGGGAGGATCACTTGAACCCAGGGAGTTAGGCTACAGATCAAGCTGTGTTCATGCCACTGCACTCCAGCTTGGGCAACAGAGTGAGAGCCTGTCCCAGAAACAAAAACAAAATAACCAGTCTAAAATCCCTCAGAGACAATTAACACACCAGTCATACCCAAAATGTTAGCTGGAGGAAATCCTATTTACAACAAGGTTTTGAGAGTTATTTGAAGGAGTTACACAGACTACAAAGAAGGGAACAAGTGGCATAGTAGGGAACAAGTTTCAAGGTGTCACTCCTTTCACATCTACCTATATTTATATCAGGTCACTAAAAAACATACACGGCAAATTACCCACAGTGCAATTTCTAAGACGCATACAGTTCTAAAAAGTGTTTTTGCCAAAATGACTTGTGGGTAACACCATATTTACAAAACGAAAAGTACTGAAAGTGCTGAAAGGATGAAGGCAACCCAGGTTTATCTGGGAGTTGACACATATCATTACTCACAGGGAGAAAAGAGGAAGAACAATATTTGAGATTCAGAAAAACTGTTGAAAGCTAGAACTAAACTCAAATATTCTAACCTTTGTTATACCTTAAAAACCTTAAAGTTGGCCAGGCACGGTGGCTCACATCCGTAATCCCTGCACTTTGGGAGGTCAAGACAGGCAAATCACCTGAGGTCAGGAGTTCGATACCAGCCTGGCCAACATGGGGAAACCCTGTCTCTACTAAAAATACAAAATTAGCCAGGCGTGGTGGTGTACACCTGTAATCCCAGCTACTTGGGAGGCTGAGGCAGGAGAACTGCTTGAACCTGGGAGGCAGAGGTTGCAGTGAGCCAAGACCATGCCATTGCACTCGAGTCTGGGTGACAAGAGCGAAACTCTGACTCAAAACAAACAAACAACAACAACAACAAACTTGCCAGGTATGGTGGCGCACGTCTATAATCCCAGCACTTTGGAGGCTGAGGCAGGAGAATTACCTGAGCACAGGAGTTCACGACCAGCCTGGGCAACACAGTGAAACCCCATTTCTACTAAAAAAAAATACAAAAAATTAGCCAGGTGTGGTGGCGTGCACCTGTAGTCCCAGCTACTCAGGAGGCTGAGGCAAGAGAATTGCTTGAACCTGGGAGGCAGAGGTTGCAGTGAGCCAAGATCTCACCACTGCACTCTAGCCTGGGCAACAGAGCGAGACTGTCTCCAAAAAAAAAACCAATCAACCAAACAAACAAACAAAAAAAACACCTTACAGTCTAAAAGGATCTGCAAAAAAATTAAATAAACAAACCTGCCATCAACACTATTTTATCATCTATGCCTCACCATCTACCTCAACACAAGGAAAGTAATGGTTTAGAACCATTCAACCATTTTTGTTTGAGACATTCAACCATTTTCTCCATTCAACCATTTTTGTTTGAGACAGGGCCTTGCCCTGTCACCCAGGCTAGAGTGCAGGGGTGAGATCATGGCTCACTGAAGCCTCGACCTCCTGAGCTCAAGCGTTCCTCCTACCTTAGCCTCCTGAGTAGCTGGGACCACAGGTGCACACCACCACACCTGGCTAATTTTGTTTATTTTTTGTGGAGACAGGGTTGCCATGTTATCCAGGCTGGTCTGGAACTCCTGTACTCAAGTGATCCTTCCGCCTCAGCCTCCCAAAGTGCTGAGTAGATAGGCATGAGCCACCATGCCCAGCCTTGAAATGTTTTAACAAACTACTTTCTATAAGTTTTCCAGATGTGTTTCATTGGGTAGTTGCCTGAGTCTCCCAAGGCCAAGAGGCAGGGTACAGGTCTGCCAAAATGGTGATTCCTGAGCTGTGACCAAAGCCATAGTTTTTAATGAGGTAAAGGGGAACACAGGTCCAGTCAACTGCCCTGTGAACGTCTATAAGGGGTAACACTCTAGAGCTGGTGCATATCTTGGTCTCTAAACCTTTGGAAGGTAGTTATTCCTCCACCTAGGCCCACAGAGAAGACCCTAACAGTGCTCGCCAACCTAGAGCCTGCCCAGCTTGTTCAATGGCCCTCTGAAAGAAGTTCTAAGGCCAACTCCAAACTCTGACTTTCCTCAAGAGCCCTCGATATCACTCCAAATCCTATGCTGGAAGAAGACCAACACTGGCAAATCATTCTCACAGAGCTACCCTAGATTCCCACAGAATTTCTGGAATGTGACAGCATGGGTGCAAGCCAGGCCAACACCAAATTTCAGCGTATACAACATGTAGATGCATGCTGGCATCTACAGCAGTATCTTCAAGTCCAGGCCAGTCCAGATGCAGTGGCTCATGCCTATAATCCCAGCACTTTGGGAGGCCAAGGTGGGTGGAACATTTGAGGTCAGAGGTTCGAAACCAGCCTGGCCAACAGGGTGAAAACCCTATCTCTACTAAAAATATAAAAATTAGCTGGGTGTGGTGGCACGCGCCTGTAGTCCCAGCTACTCAGGAAGCCGAGGCACAAGAATCCCGGCAGTTGGACGTTGCAGTGAGCCGAGATCATGCCACTGCACTCCAGCCTGGGTGGCAAGACTTAGTCTCAAAAAAAAAAAAAAAAAAGTCCAGGTCCAAATTGGACAAGCCTCCTGAGGTGAGGTAGTGAAAAGACACAGCCCAAACATTTTCTGACTTGCACCACCCTCATGCCAGCACCAACAACAACAGTGACAACTTACTGGCTTGGCTAAGAAACTGAAAAACTAGTTTAGAAAGAAATCACATAACTGCTAATGTGTCCAAAAGATCTGTAAATCAATACATGTAAAATGGACTCTGTGAAAGTCATTATCTTTCTAATGCAAGGAATCTGAGCTTCCACAGGGACGATGGATACTATTACCCTGATAGAGAGGATATTCTATTACAACACTCACAATGTGAAATTCAAATCTCCTAAGGTACAAACATGCTTTTAAGACTTTTAATGGTAGAGTAGTAACAGAAATTTCACCAGGTCTCTCTTATTTGATCAATTACATTTACTTTATACCTATAATTTAAGGAGTGCTTTCTCCCTTGCTTCCATAGATCCTGTTTTATATTTATTTCATCCACATCTAAGAATGGAGGGTAAGTAAAAGTATTCCCACAATGATGAAAAAACTAAACATGGGCTGGGCACAGTGGCTCACGCCTGTATCCCAGTACTTTGGGAGACTGAGGCAGGAGGATCACTTGAGCCCAGGAGTTTGAGACCGGCCTGGGCAAGAGAGAGAGATCCCATCTCTACAAAAAAATTTAAAATCAACCTGGCATGGTGGCATGTGCCTATGGACCCAGCTACTCGGGAGGCTGAGGTGGAAGGAATGCTTGAGCTCACGAGGTCTAGGCTACAATGAGGTGTGATTGTGCCACTGTGCTCCAACCTGAGTAACGGAGCGAGACCATGTATCAAAAAACAACAACAACAAAAACACAAAATAAAAGTAAACTGAGGCATGGAAGAGTTTGTCCCAGTATATAGTAAGAAGACAGAGTAGTATATCTTGGCTTGTCTAGTGCTTCTGTAGTTAAAGGGGCAACTGCCCCCAAGTGTTTTCCTGAAAGTAACACTTCTATTGCAGGCCAGTCATGCTGACTCAGCTATAGTCACCTCCTCTGGCTCTAACACTTTTGTCCATTAAGGCTTGACCTCAGCACCCACTTTTTAAAAAATATGGCCTGGCTAGGTGCAGTGGCTCATGTCTGTAATCCCAGTACTCTGAGAGGCCGAGGCGGGCGGATCATCTGAGGTCAAATGTTCAAGACCAGCCTGCCAACAGAGAAAAACCTTGTCTCTACTAAAAAGACAAAAAAAAAAAAAATTAGCTGGGCATGGTGGTGCACACCTGTAGTCCCAGCTACTCGGGAAGGCTGAGGCAGGAGAATCACTTGAACCCAGGAAGCAGAGGTTGCAGTGAACCAAGATCACACCACTGCACTCCAGCCTGGGCGACAGAGGGAGACTCCATCTCAAAAAAAAAAAAATGTAGCCTAAGGACAAACGTTACTGATAACTACTGAACTCCTTCTCTAAGTTCACATATACATAAGGGTATGCAAAGGGGCTCTGGATATAGTTTGCAAGTGATACAGCAGAGCACATTTCATCTCTTAATCATCACTTTTGGCCAGGCACGGTGATTCACATCTGTAATCTCAGCACTTTGGGAGGCTGAGGTGGGAAGATCACAAGGTCAGGAGTTCAAGACCAGCCTGGCCAAGATGGTGAAACCCCATCTCTACTAAAAATACAAAAATTACCTGAGTGTGGTGGTAGGCACCTATAATCCCAGCTACTCAGGAGACTGAAGCAGAGAACTGCTTGAACCCAGGAGGTTGAGATTACAGTGAGCTGAGATCGTGCCACTGACTCCAGCCTGAGCAACAGAGCAAGACTCTGTCTCAAAAATAATAGTAACTTTTACGCCACTGAAGAAATTTTGAATGCTTATAAAATTTAATAATTTTTTCTGTCTCTCCTACTTACAGCAACACAAAAAGAGAAAAAAACATCAGAGAAACCTCACCATACAAAGACTGAAGGGAAGGGATCAACAATGAGGCTCTAAAACCCTTCCTTTAACATCAAGCAGCATGCCACCTCGTCCCTATAACCCTGCACCATAGTCCATGCCATACTGGACCATAGTGGAGGAAGTACTACTTAGCATGGAGGGAAAACAATGCTAACTTCTAAAGCTTGAATTTCATAAAGGAGAAAGGTACTATAGCAGATCTACCTTCTTATAACAGATTCTTAAAAGCCAACTGCATTTCATAGTGATTACCTCTGGGGAGTGAGAAGATGGACGGACTGGGGGCCTTTGCCTTTGGGCTTTCCATCTTTCTATACTGCTCAAATTTCTAATCATGGACATGTATTAATCATTTTGTCTTTTAAAAAAAATGCTGGTAAAAGGCCGGGGACAATGGTTCACACCTGTCATCTCAGCACTTTGGAAGTCTGAGGGAGAAAGACAGCTTGAAGCAAGGAGTTCAAGACCAGCCTGGGCAACATAGTGAGACCCTGTCTTTACAAAAAAATTAGCCAGGTGTGGTGGCACATGCCTACAGTTCCGGTTACTTGGAAGGCTGAGGCTGGAGGATCACTGAGCTGGAGCGGGAGGCTGCAGTGAGCTATGATTGCTCACTGCAATCATATGACAGAGTTTTGCTCTCTTTGCCCAAGCTCGAGGGCAATAGTGCAATCTCGGCTCACTGCAACCTCCCTCTCCCCGGTTCAAGCAATTCTCTTGTCTCAGCCTCCCAAGTAGCTGGGACTACAGGCGCCCACCACCATGCCTAGCTAACTTTTTGTACTTAGTAGAGACAGGGTTTCACCATGTTGGTCAAGCTGGTCTTGAACTCCTGACCTTAGGTGATCCACCTGCCTCGGCCTCCCAAAGTGTTGGGATTACAGGCATGAGCCACCGCGCCTGGCCCAATTTCATTCTTTTAAAACCAGCTGTGGGGTAAGTTATTCATCTATAAAAGTTTTTCAAAAGTACTATGTATTCTGGGGGAATTTAATAGATGTTAAGAGCAGACACCTACCTGAGCAACAACTACAGTGCTCTTTATTTAAATATCTAATACAGGAAATGGTATTTTTTCCTTTTTTTTTTTTTTTGAGACGGAGTCTTACTCTGTCACCACTGCTGGAGTGTTGTAGCACGATCTCAGGTAACTGCAACTTCCGCCTCCCAGGTTTAGGCAATTCTCCTGCCTCAGCCTCCCAAGTAGCTGGGGCTACAGGCACCCACCACCACACTCGGCTAATTTTTGTATGTTTACTTAGTAGAGTTGAGGGGTTTCACAATATTGGCCAGACTAGTCTCGAACTCCTGACCTTGTGATGTCGCCTGCCTCAGCCTCCTCAGGTCCTGGGATTATAGGCGTGAGCCACCACACCTGGCCAGGAAACGATATTTTTTTCAAAAGCAAATTATATTTTGACAGGCATCAAGAAAAGCAGCAGGACCTTCCTAATGCTGTACTGTTCAAGCCCCTCATATCTGCCCTAAGAGACCAAATCCCAGGACATTCTTACGCACACCTAACCTTAAATCCACAATCATGTTTACATTTCTAAAGGGCACATATCTCATATATTTGTGTCCCATTTGAGTTACATAAGACAAGAATATTAATCCCTCCACAGAGTGCTGCACGTCGCCAATATATTCTAAACAACATGAACAAGGACACCCAGGAGACCTCAAATTAACCAGATGACTCTAATAATTGGACAGACCAATGGCAGGCCATTTTCTCCCCATAGTGTGTTATTCCAGCCTGCAGCATGCTCAAAGAGCACACGTGTTCCACAAGGAGTGAGGAGGTACAAGGGTGATGGGTGGAAAACAAGGTCAGAGCAGGACAGTGGACAAGCTCAAGGGCTGGTCAGTAAACGTGACATAACCCTAGGCTCCCAGAAAGCAAAAACAAGCCCGCCTAAGCCTTTCACAGCAAGTTAGCATGGTAATTATACATTTGATCAAGATGCCTGGCTGTGTCTTGGACTAATAATTTATTACATGGACTTTACAGTGACCAAGAGACCTAGGGGCAAACCAAACATCAACAGCAGTCACTGATTTCATCTGTGTCCCTCTGTTGCAGTTCCTTGCCAGTCGGCTAGCACCTTTTCAACCTAAGCTGGAGAAGGCAGTTCTCCAAACATCACCAAACACAGGCATGGAAGTGAAGGAAAAATGTGCAAGGCTGGACCCATGTAGGAAGGGACACAGTGTTTCCATGCGTGAAAGAGATGGGTTAGAATACTTCAGCGATAGATGCACCTGTACACAAAGAAAGAGGCCTGCTTAGAATCACGAAAGGAACACCATCACACATTCAATTCTCACTTGAGCTTGGTGTTGTGCTATGGATCTGGCCACAGCAAACTAAACTAATGTGGCTCCTGATTTCCCTACAGGAAGGACAGAGAAAAAAAAACAATGTGTAAATCTGTCAAGTGACACAGAAACACAGTGGAAGGAGCATGTGGAAACAATCTACCTTTGCCCAGTGAAGTCCCAGATCTATACCCCACGAGTGAGCAGCAATCACACCCCTCCATATGAATACAACCTAAAGAAACTTCTGCACAAGAGCACTAGGAGTCCTGGGGGGGAAATGTATGCATTACTGTGGGTGTTAAACAGGAAACAACCTACATATTCATCAAGAGAATTATGGTATATTTATTATACAACAGAATACTACCCATCATGAAAATATTTAAACTACAGCTAACATACCACATGGATGATTCTCACAAACCTAATGCTGATTTTTTAAAAAAGAAAAAACCAATCAAGTCACAGAACACATACAGAATGACAGCATTTATACAAACTTCAAGAACATTCAGAACTACAAAAAATATTGTTTAGAGATGCATATATGTAGTAAAACTATTTTTTTTCTAAAAAGGGAAATGATAAACACGATTCAAAATACTGTCTACCTTTGTAGGGAGAGGGGAGGTGGTCAGGAAGGGGTACCCTGAGAGCTTCAACAGAAGTGATAATGCTCCTTAAGTTAATGGTCCTTAAGCTGAGCAAAACAGTTAAGATGTACTCTCATCATTCCTATCTAGGATATATATAAAATAATATTTTCCAGAATAAAAGTGGGGAAAGGAAAACAGTTGAGGGTGGAAGCCAGCAACACTCCCTAATTCTGACTTACACATCTGCCTGCCTAACAGTGAGGAGAGGGCCCAAGACTTCAAAGCAACAGAATCAACTCAGCTGTAAGGTGACAAAAAAGAACACCTCCAGACACTTCTCTGGGCTTTCTGGGTAAAACCAGCTCCACACGCTATCTTATTCAAGTGGTAAACTGTAAGACACAGCACACTATCCACAAAGTTGGAGACAGAATGCCTTGCCAATACAGAAACAGAAAATATCCCCAAACTCAGGCGTATTTTGCCAATGGAAGGAAAGTCCCCAGATGGTTCCAACAGACAGAGGAATGGATTGAATTTAGGAACAAGGCAGTAATTTCATAGAGCCCTGCAGAGCTGGGAGATTCTGGGACCAGTTTTAGTGGGGGAGGGGAAGTAAAAATACCCTTGAGGACACATTAAATAGGGCCCCAAAACTAAGAGCATAGCGCTTGGGACAGAACGTGTGTAACATGAAGTTCAAACGGACATGTGTGTCGAAGGCTAACGAGAAGCCCCTAGGGTGACTATATGAGCTTTACCTGCAAAAGGTGACAATCGAGTTTGGCACACGCTGAGTCTATTGGGAAACAATAATATCAAAACAGATCTATGCCACATCCATGTAATGTATGTACAGCCCCCGGCGCCGGCGAGGCAGGAGTGTAACTTACTCGGGGAAACTCCGGGCCAGGAAGGCCGGATTCGGTCAGCCCAACCGGAGAAAGCCCAAGGCCGAGGCCAAAAGGTCCCTCGGGGAGGACGGGAGGGTGGTCCCGGCCCTAGGCAGAAGGTGGGGCTGCCAGGAAAGGGCGGGTCCCCGTGGCAGGAGTCTTGGGAGGCCTGGCTGGACCCAGGCCCGCCTGCGGGACGGTCGGGGGGATGGAGGGCGGGGACCCCTTGGGCGCTGGGGCGGGGAGGACTGGGCCCTGCCGCACCCGCCCGCGCTCACCTGGGCACGCAGCTGGACGAGCTCCGGTCCACCTCCCAGGTGGCGTACAGGTTCATCTGCACCGGGGCGGGGGTGCGGCCTGGCCCGGGGCCGCCGGGAGGCGCGGAGCCTGAAGCCACCGCCACGGCCATGGAGGTGGATGTGGACGAGGACGAGGAGGAGGCAGCTGCCGCCGAAGTGGACGAGGACGACGAGGTGGCCTGGGCCAGCTTGGGGGGCGTCGGCTGCTGCGGCGGCGGCTGCTGCTGCTGCGGCGGCGGCGGCGGCGGCTGCTGAGGGGACTGGGCGACTCCGGAGCCCCGCTGGCCGCTGCCGCCCCCGGCGCCTCCGGGACCACCGCCCGCCCCTCCGCGTTCCGCCATGGCCCGGCCAAGGGTGGGGGTGCGGGGTTTACGGAGACCGAGGCGACGCCGAGCGGGCTCCCAGGCTTCCCCCGCGGCGGCGGCGGCGGCGGCAGGGGCTCGGCTGCGTCCTCAGCCCGCCTGCCCTAGCGCGAGCAGCCAGCGGGCTGCACGCACGCGCGGGGCGTCTGGGCGCGCGGGCCTCGCGCTCGCCCGCCGCTGCCTGTTGCGGCTGGCGCGGCCGACACGGGTGGGCGTGTCCGGGAGGGGGCGGGGAGCCTGGCCCGCGCGCCCCACCCAGTGCCCAGGGGCCGAGCCGGGCGCGCTCGCGCCCTGCGTGCGGCAGCCCGTGCCCCTCGCTCCCGCGGAGGGCGGGTGGCGGGGCGTCGATGGCTGGCGCGCGCCCGCGGGCTAGGCCCTCAAATCCGCGGCCCGTCGGCCCCTCCCCCGCCCCGCCCCCGCCCCCGCCCCCGCCGACCGTGGCCCCGTCAGCGGAAACCCGGCTTTTCCGGGACTCGGTCCCGGCAGGGAGGGGGTTGCTGCGGGAGCGCGCCTGTTCCCCTCTAGTCTGCGAAGCCTACGCGGGGGAGCTTGCTCTTCGCCTACCCACCTGGCCCTGCCCTGCAGCGCCAGCAAACGAAGCAGTCGGCGGAGACCCGGGGCCCGCCGCCACCGCGGGTGCCTGTGATCTGGAAAGCTTCCGCCTGAGAGCAGGCGGGGGCTCAAGAACCTGGAGTCCAGAAGGTTCTTCGCACGGGTGAATTCTCAAGCTATGCCGGGGCCCATCAGGAGCCAAGCTTCCTCTTCTTTCCCTACAGCTCCCCTACCCCCAAAATCCTTCATTACAGAGTGCCAGTGCTTTGTTGCTTACCAAATTTCTGAAATCCCGTTCCTCCTAAGGCCTAGCACAGCTGCAACGTCCTATCTGGATCACCCCCCCACCCAAACCATCTTGAACCCTCCAGCAAGTGAGCGCCTCGCTGGTGCACTTACACCAACAGCAGCACCACAGCAGCGCCGGACTCCCCTCCCCACAGGCTGGCAAACGCTCAAGGGAGCCAGTGGTCCAGCCTGCTCCAGTCTGTCAGAAAGGCTGTCCAGGGCAAGGGGATTCGAACCTGAAGAAAGCAAGTCCCTCCATCCCACACACAAAACCCAAATCCCAGCGACTACTGTTGCTTGAACCCAAGGGCTCACCCGGACTCAAGACAATTTAGCTTTTAAGCTATGTTCTCAAACAGGTAAGGACTTGGACTTCTAGCCACAAGGTCAGTTGGGAAGGCCTGCCCTGGCCTACTTCCCAAGCCCACTGTTACTTCCTCAGCCGTGCTAGGGTGCTAAGCTGGCTATTTTTATTCCCCAAGGACAAAGTAGTAAGGTCAAACCAGACCTAGAAGTACATCCCCCAAGCCTTCCTACAAAGCAGGGCGGTGGTGAAACACAGATCTCAGCCCGGGGTTGGCGTCACCACCAGTCAACTGCACCGTCTGATCCCAGTTCATGTTCGTGGTTACTGGGGCAGCCCAGTGATTGTAGAAAGAGGCTATTTTAGTCCTTTTGCAGAAGGGGCTAAAAGGAGATGAGGGAGGATCAGGAGTGTTACATATTCATCTCTTTCCTTGGGAAACAGCTTTATTTACAAAATAGGTCTAAAATAAGAACATGAAATGACAAGTCCTTGGGAATTGTGGGAGAGGTGGCTCTTGTGTGAAGCCCAGGCATCCAGACGGAGGACCGAAAGGAAGGCCAGCGTGAGGGGACCTAAAACTTGAACTCCTTGTACTTCTTGCTGCCCCCACGGCTGTCCTGGGGCTGAGCTTTCCGTTTCTTTTGCTGTATGGGAGAAAGAGAGACATTACAACAGGTTGAGCCATCCCTGGGCCCCCAAAACAAGGGTGGGCAGCCTGACATAGACACAGAAGTCTGTGGGAAAGGTGCTGAATCTGGATTGTCTTCCAGATCCCTCTCAAACTTGGCTGAGCTCCTCCCTGTCATCGTCCCAAGAGGGCAGCCCACTGGAGGATTTCTAAGATTTCCAAATCTAAGGAAGTGCAGGGCAGCAAGCAAAGGCCATCCTCACTCTGACCACTAGGGGGCACCACGCCACTGAAAACGGCAGGCCAGGTCCCTGGCTCTCACCCAACCCAGCCCCATGGAAGTGCCTACCTTCTGTTTGGCAGCATGCTCAGCCACCATGTCGCTGAAGTCCTCCTTCTCCACTTGAGCTTGCTGCTCCCGCACATGCTCCTCATACTTCTGGGTCATGGCCATAGGATCCAGCTCCAACTCTTCAGGCGCCAGGGCCACTTCCACACCTTGCAGCTCAGGAGCCGGGCCCTTCCGGCTCATAACCTAGAAAGGGGATCAGGGCTTTGTCATCTCCAAAGACAGTCACAGAGGCCCTAGTTTCCGCTGCCTTTCTCAGTCTCCAAAAGCAGTGTTCTTCAAGTACTCACCGTGGACATGTCATAAATGTGGGTTGATCCCATCATGGCTCCCCCAACAGTGGCTGTTCTCTTCTCTGGCAACACAGTGAACAGCTGAGGTGTCTCACTTCTGCAAAGGACAATGGGATCAGGCCCAAAAAGGAAGGGACAAAAGGGTCTTCAGAAGCAGAAACAAAAGAAACAGGTGGCACCACCACTGAGCGCCTTGGAGAGCTGAGCTCCCCAGGGATGCAGCCTCCCCAGTTCATGGAGGCCCATGACAGAAAAGAATTGGGGAGGGGGGAGGGTGGCACAGTGCTGACTCCAGGGAAGAGAGATGGAGCTAAGGGGCCCCCTGAACCAAGTTAGGGGATCACAAACCAGGACTCCCACATGCATAGAAGGGTCAAAAGGTCAGAGAGGCTGAACCTTTCCAGGAGAACTTTGGTTACACAGAAGCTGGCAAGAGAGCAGGCCACAACAGTTCCCACCCAAAGAATGTCATGCCTGGAGTTCTAATGTACATAGTTCACACTTCCAGGCCTTCCGATGCAAGAGCCATCCACAGCCAGTTTCACCACCAATTTCAAGAATTACACTAGGAACAAGAGCAAATTTACCACTATCACGCCAGACCATGTCCCTCATCTCTACCTCTCCCACTGGAAGAGGTGACAATCTATTCTCCACACAGGAGCCAGAATAAATGCCTCAAAATGGAAGTCAGGTCTTGTCAGACCTTTGCTTAAAACGCTCTGAGGCTTCTGATCATTATCTGAATAAAATCCAAACTCCTTACCATGACCTAAAGGGTTCATAGTCTGGTCCCTTATCCAAGCCCTCCTCACTATACCCTGTCCACAGTACCCTTCTTTTTCTTCTTTGAATATGCAAAGTTTGAGACTTCTGCTTCCTGACAAGGAGCAACAAGAATCAGATATGCCCTCCTGCCTGAAACAAACAAAAAATGGGCAAAATATATGAAACTGTGTTTTTTTTTTTGAGACAAGAGTTTCGCTTTTAGTGCCCATGGAGTGCAAAGGTGCAATCTTAGCTCACTGCAACCTCTAACTCCCAGGTTCAAGTGACTCTCCTGCCTCAGCCTTCCAAGTAGCTGGGATTACAAGTGTGTGCCACCATGCCCAGCCAATTTTTGTATTTTTAGTAGAGACAGGATTTCTCTATGTTGGTCAGGCTAGTCTCAAACTCCCAACCCCAGGTGATCGGCCCGCCTTGGCCTCCCAAAGTGCTGGGATTATAGGTGTGAGCCACCGCGCCTGGCACAGTGGTTTTTTAAGACACCAGACGTGGGGCAACACAACATAAGTGAGTCCTGTGAGACAGGAAACAAATGTGATGAGCCTTTCAACTGCCCCATCATGCTGCACTGAGAATTTCCAGGCCACAGAACAAAGAAGGGAGACCCACGGACAGCCCAGAGGACTCCATGAGTTGGGAGGATGAAGGTAAAAGTCCAGGGAGATCAAGTCAGTAAGAGTTCAGAGGAAGGGTACTGGAGAAAAGAGCAGAGAGAGAATTCAAGAGACCTACAAAAGGTCCTCAAGTGTGCAGGGGGGTACTAAGCACACCTGCCTACCAAGGACACGGAAGGCAGCACCCAGAAGGATTCGTAACAGCACCCGCAGCTCACTCAGAACTGGGAATAGTGCAACACCCACTAGCCGGACAGAAAAACCTCCTGATTCACAGGATGGTGAGTAGAGTACACGGGTACTTGTGCCTCACAGTAGGGAGGACTGCTTCAGTCCTGCCTCAGGAACCCCAAAAACAAGACCTGAAAAGATCAAACTATTTCCATATAACTATTTTTGGATGAGGCTGAAGAAAATGTATAAGAATACAAAAATATCATGGACCCAACAAGGTAAATTTCACAAAGCCTAGCATTCAATAAAAAATTACCAGGCACTGGACATGCCCAGTAGGGCTCATGCCTGTAATCCCAGCACTTTGGGAGGCTGAGGCAGGAGGACTGCTTGAGCCCAGAAGTTCAAGAGCAGCTTGGGCAACACAGTGAGAACCTGTCTCAAAAAAAAAAAAAGAGAAAGAAAAAATGTCCAGACGTGCAAAAGAGTAGGAAAATAGAATCCATAACGAAGAAAATAATCAGCTAACGGCAATCAACCCAGAACTGGCACAGATGTTAGAGTTAGCAGACAATACATTAAAATGTTGTTATAGCCAGGTGTGGTGGCTCATGCCTGCAATCCCAGCACTTTGGGAGGACGAGGCAGGCGGATCACCTGAGGTTAGGAGTTCAAGAACAGCCTGGTCAACATAGCAAAACTCTGTCTCTACTAAAAATACAAAAAAATTAGCCGGGTGTGGTGGCACATGCCTGTAGTCCCAGCTACTCGCTGAGGCACAAGAATTGCTTGAACCTGGGAGATGGAGGATGCAGTGAGCCGAGATTGCACCACTGCACTCCAGCCTGGGCAACAGGGCAAGACTCCATCTAAAAATAAAATTAAAATTACATTAAATTAATAAAATTAAATATTATCATAACTGCATTCCACACGTTCAAAAAGTTAAGAGAGAAAGAATAGATTTAAAAGACCTTAAATAAAACGTCTAGAAAGGAGAATTACATTGTTTGGGATTACTGTTGGATCAGAAATTACAGAAGAAAAAATAGTAAACTTGAACATATAGCAATAGAAATTTTCTAAAATGAAATACAAAGAGACAAGAATTTCTTTAAAAATTAAGAGCATCAGTGAGCAGTGGGACAACTTCAAGAGACCTAACAGAGGAATAATTTGAGTTCCCAAAGGAAAGAGAAGGGAGCAGAGAAAATATTGGGAGAAATCATGATCAAAATTTTCTCCAAATTAATAAAAACTAAAAATGCAGATCTAAGATACTTAAAAAACCCCAAGCAAAGAAACATTCAGAAGCTACACCAAGGCACGCTGTAGTCAAATTGTTAGAACTAGCGATACAATCTTAAAAATAGCCAAACAAAAATGACACATTACGTACACAGGAACAAAGGGAAGAATGACAGCAGATTTCTCACCAGAAACAATGCAAGAAAGATGACACTGGAGCAACATCTTAAAAGTACTAAAAGAAGTCTGATTCATCTATAATCCCAACACTTTGGGAGGCTGAGGCAGGCAGATCACTTGAGGTCAGGAGCTCAAGACCAGCCTGGACAACATGGCAAAATGCCATCCCTACTAAAAATATAAAAATTAGCTGGGTGTGCTGGCATGTGCATGTAATCCCTGCTACTTAGGAGGCTGAGGCAGGAGAATCACTTGAACCCAGGAGGCGGATGTTGCTGTTAGCCGAGATCACACCACTGCACTCCACCCTGAGCAACACAGCAAGACTCCCATCTCAAAAAAGAAAAAAAAAGTATTGAAAGAAAAAAAATTGTCAACCTAGAATTCTATACTTGGCAAAGATCTTTCAAAATTGAAGGCCAAATAAAGAATTTTTAAGACTACCCAAACTGAACAAATTCAAAACCAGCAGACCCATAATACAAGAAATTTTTAAAAATATTTTGTAGAAATGGGGTCTCATCATGTTGCCCAGGCTAGTCTCAAACTCCTGGACTCTAGCAATCCTACCGCCTCAGCCTTCTCCCAAAGTGCTGACGTTACAGGTGTAAGACACCACGCCCCCTAATTTAAGAAACATTTCAAGGAAGCCCTTCAGACAGAGGAAAAATGATACCAGATAGAAACCTGCATATACACAAAGAAATGAAAGAAACAAACATGGTAACTACATGGTTTCATGCATGATTCTTATTTAAACCTCCCTAAAAGATAATTGACCATTTAAGCAAAAACAGTAATTATATAGTATCAGATTGCTAACATATGTAAAAGTAAACTATATGACAATATAGTACCAAAATTGGGAGAAGAAAAATGAAGTATACTATAAAGGCTCTTAATACTATCTGGAAGCAGTGTAACATCAAGAGAAGGTCTTTATCTCTTGATAAAGATGATCTACAATAAATCCCAGAGCAACCACTAACAAAGCAAAAACTCACAGCTAATAAAGCAACACTGGAGATAAAATGGAATCATGAAACATGTTCAAGTAATCCAAAAGGTAGAAAAACAGGAAAAAGGGAACAAAGACCAGAATGGATAAAGAGAGGGTCATTTCATGATAAAAGGGTCAATTTATGAAGACTTAACAATACTACACACTTAAGTACCTAAAAGTGGAGCGTCAAAATATGAGCCCATGCTTGTCTCAGGGCCTTTGCACTTGCTTGCACTTACTGTTACTTCTGACCCAGATCATCCGGTGGCTGGCGTTTTCCTAATGTTCATTCAGGTCTCAGTTCAAGCACCACCTCCTCAATGAGGCCTTTCCAAAGGCCTCCCTGCCACCCCATCCTATTACCCAGTTTCCTCTGTTCAGCATTCTTATCCACATCTGAAAGCATCTTGTTCTCTAATTACCAGTTTACCTCAACTGCTGACTCCTCGTTGCCTGGAGGAGTGCCTGGCAGAGTTGGTTCAATAATTGTTTAAAAAGGGATGGGGGAGAAAGGAACAATAGTCAGCCAGCCAGCCAAAGGGAAGTGAAGGTCTTCCCCTCTTAGCCCTGTCTGGCACCCTCACCCATCCATCGCCTCCTCAATCTTCTTCTTCCTCAGCTCAATGAGTTCAGGGGTCTCCATTCCAGCAGGCACTGATGAGAAGCCACCAGGAGTGATGAGGCCACTGTGAAGAGAGGAACAAGCTCTGGAGTAAAGAGAAGGCCACCAAAGATAGGCCACTTCCAAGAGGCACTCTGCTTTCCCCACCTGTCTGCAGGGGTGATAAAGCCTGTCTCATCTGGTTTGTCTTCATCACTTTCCTCCTCTTCCTCTTCTTCTGAGGATTCTTCATCAGATGGTTCCAGTTCCCCCCAAGGGGTCCGATCAATCTCTTCTTCCTCAGTCTTGGTCTGAAAGAGATCACTTATTCATTAAACAAATGTTTACTAAGTACCTATTATGTGCCAGGCTGTTTTAAGCTGAAGGAGTGTAAGAGTCAACACACAGACAATAATCCCTACCTACCTAGAGTTCAAATTCTAGTGAGGAGCTTGCATTAACATCTCAGGAAAATGTATGCCCATTTTCAGACTGACATTTCAGAACACACAACTTCCTGATAATGAAGCTATAAACCAACAATCTCTAACCTTCATGACATTAAGCAAAACCAGATCGCCAGTACATGGCCCATACCTGAAATTCAGCAGCATTGGTTCCAAATACATCCCCATAGAGTGGTTTCCCGGTCTCATCCACTGGAGGTTTGCCCCAGCCACCAGCATGGTATCCAAAGGAACAGCTCTGCAAGACAGCACAATCGGTTTACTCCTTTAGCTGCCAAAGAAATTCTGAAGTCCTAGAGAAAAGTCGCACTCGAAAGTATAGAACTGACACTTGAGAACTGTGGAAATTATGACTGCAGAATAAAATTAAATGTTATAAAGCATTAGAAAGCTAAATTCATAAACGACTAAACTCTGGAGGCAACAGGATGAGGAGACAGGAGGCAGAAAGTATGTTAATAGCCTCTTCTGTCATGGCAGAGCCTTTGCTGTCTGAAACCAAAATATGTATGCTGAAAACATTACTTCAATTTCTTTTTCTTTCCTCTCATCTGTGTGAAATATGAATGACTTCAATTTCTAACTTTGGAAAGCTGGCTTGTTCAGAATCTATTTCTCTTAAGGGGCAGAAATTTCTATCTAATGTTTAACAATACTACTTTTTTACTTTAACAACTCTTGTCTGTTTTTTTTTTAATTTAATGCTCATTTTAAAATAAGAATAAAGCTGCAGACATTTCTGAGATAAAATTATTTCTGGGAGACAGATTGAAGTGAAGTTAAAAAAAATTATTATGATTTTTTTGAGACGAAGTCTTACTCTCTCACCATGCTGGAGTGCAGTGGCGCAATCTCAGCTGACTGCAACCTCAACCTCCTTGGTTCAAGCAATTCTCGTGCCTCAGCCTCCCAAGTAGCTGAGATAACAGGTACGTGCCACCGCATCCAGCTAATTTTTTTGTATTTTTAGTAGAGACAAGGTTTCACCATGTTGGCCAGGATGGTCTCGATCTCCTGACCTTGTGATCCAGCCTCCCTGGTCTCCTAAAGTGCTGGGATTACAGGCGTGAACCACCGCGACCAGGCTTTTTTTGTTGTTGTTAACACTAGAGATATGGTTTCACTATGTTCCCCAGGCTAGTCTTGAACTCCTGGCCCCAAGGGACTCTCCCACCTCAGCCTCCCAAAGTGCTAGGATTACAAGTGTGAGATACCACATCTGGCTGAGATAAAATTATTTATCTGTTCATTCTTATAGTCATAAGAGACATAGCTGGAAACACATTCATCAAATAGTCAATTTGGCTATTTCTGAGTAGTAAAATTGTGATTTGCTTTCATCTTTGTACTTGTCAATTCTGACTATTTTATAATGAGCATGTCAGTTTATTAAAAAACAAAAACCATTCTTTGTTTTTCTGCAGAAACACATGGTATATGACAAATATGATGTGTCAATAAAAAAGAGACACCTGGTGGAGTCAGAGAAGGAAAACAAAAAAATTACCTTCCAGTTCAAAAACAGAGACAGCAGAGACTGAACAAAAGGACAATGCTCACCTCAGGGATGGGCGAGTTCAGCCCAGGAATTTTCAGGTTGGGATACGACGGAGGTGGTCCATATCGCTGCATGGCAATCAGCCACGGGGGAGGGACCTTGTGGGCATTCTGCAGGAAAAAGAGAACAGGATACCATCTGCCAAACCCTATCCCTGTCTCTGCCTTCCGCCCCAATCCCCACCCTCTTTACTGCTTCCCCAGCCCGCTAACTGACACTCACTGGTCCTACTGGCATCCCCAAGGAAATCCTTAGCTCATCAGACAAATCTCCTGGCTTCTTCTCCTTCAGTCGTGTCTCAAACTCCTTCCCCTGAGGGAAAAACAGAGCATACTGCATTGTAGACCCAGACACTCAGTGGCAGCACGACGGCAAGAGGATGTGAAAACAAAGGCAAGAAGTCCTAACCCACATCAGATAGAAAATCCCACTGAGGGCTACCTGGCTCCCACTCTGATTCTCATCACTTCTTTCCCTGGCCAAAGTGGGGGAAGGAATAAAAACCAGGGCGGAGTGGAAAAGTCCAGACTCCCCGTGCTGTCAATAACCCATTATGAGAACACGGCCAACATTAGGACCTACCTTCTCATTGCAAAATGAGGGCACTCAATGGGATGATCTGTATTTAATTCTTCTACCTCATAAATTCCATGACATCATGGTGACTATGATTTCAAGGATCAGAAAATAATACCAACTTTTCTACCACCCTCAGTGTTAAAAGTTTCCTAAAAGCATCTGCCCCTTAGCCCCTCCATCCCTAAACCAACCATCATCAACTATTATCATTTCAAAGACAGGATACGAAAAGTCTATCTGAGAAAAAAGTCACCAGGTCTGCATCTCTCCTTCAAAAAGGACCTCATTTTAAAAGTCCATCTCATCTGAGGGTAGTCAATGGGCAATTCTGAGGCTGAGGAACTACTGTAGTCACTTCAAAATCCCTCCTGGGTCAGGTGCAGTGGTTCACTTTGGGAGGCTGAGGTGGGCAGATCACTTGAGCTCAGGAGTTCTAGACAAGCCTGGACAACATAGCGAAACTCTGTCTCTACCAAAAATACAAAAAATTGGCCAGGCGTGGTGTGCCTGTGGTCCCAGCAACTTGAGGGGCTGAGATGGGAGAACTGCTTGAGCCCAGGAGGTAGAGGTTACAGTGAGCCCAGATCATTCCACTACACTCCAGCCTGGATAACAGGGTGAGACTCCATCTAAAAAAAAAAGCCCTAGACAGTCTCAACCCCAAGGCTCAGACTGGTCTCTCCCAGCCCCCTCCCAAACCTCATAGTACAGGTCCCCATGGATGGTCAGCTTTGGCTTGGTCTGCCACTTGAAGAAGGCATCATGTAGTTTCTGGTAGTCAATGTCAATCTTGCCCATTTTAGGCCGAACTTTCTCTCGCATTTTTGACTTCATGGTCTTCTGTTCTTCCTGTGGAGAATGCAGAAGACAAGCTTTAACAAGTACTCACCAAATTCGTGTAGAGAATCCAGCTTCCAGCTCCAAAAGAGATCAAGAGAAGCCTCAATTATCTCACCCTGAAAGTCACCAAGATCCTTCCTGCTCAAACCCGTCAAAACATAATCCATACTGAACAAAACAGACTACACCGTATCAGCCTCAGCTGTGTATTATCAATAACTAGTTATTAAACCATCTCATCAAAGATGAATCTCATCAGTTCTCTGAAAGGCAGAGACTTCCCCCTGTTCTTTTGTACCTCCTGAGTTCAAAGCATTTAATTAAAAGCTTTAAAATTAAGAAGTTACGGCTGAGCACAGTGGTTCACACCTGTAAACCGAGCACTTTGGGAGGCTGAGGCGGGCGGATCACGAGGTCAGGAGATCGAGACCATCCTGACTAACACGGTGAAACCCCATCTCTACTAAAAATACAAAAAAATTAGCCAGGCATGATGGCACACACCTGTAGTCCCACCTACTTGGGAGGCTGAGGCAGGAGAATCGCTTGAACCCAGGAGGTGGAGGTTGCAGTGAACTGAGATCGCACCACTATACTCCAGCCTGGGTGACAGAGCAAGACTCCGTCTTAAAGAAAAAAAAAATTTAAGAAGTTACACAACCACCATGAATCTGTAGCCACAAAGTGCACCTGGGAAACGAGTCACCAGGTGAGCTGGCAAAGTGAAGGCAGAGGAGAAGAAAACCAGAGGAGGAAAACAAAGGGATAATTAGACAAGTAACAAGTAGGTGGTAGGTGGGTTTCAAAGTAGGTTCCCATTTTGAAGCACTCTGCTGTGAATGATTGGGACACCCGAGGGCAGATGTGAGCCCTGCCAGGACCTCACCTTCTCCTGCAGGGCCTCTCGCATCTCCTGGATGCCTGTGCGTTTGATGAAGTCTGGCAGCTCAAAGGGAGGCTTCTCAATGCCCCGTTTGCCCTGCAGATACTTGCGCTTAAAACACCAGTGGCGTGGCACAGGCACGGAGTTCCGAGTGGCCTTGAGGTGGACCAAGAGCTTAGGGTCCTGCGCCGTCACATCATGCATCTCCACGACATCGGGCCGAGCCACCAGCTGGAAAACACACAGGAATGCCTGTGTTGAAAGCCCCAACTTCTCAGGTTTGAAGTGCTTCTTCCCATTCCTCGTCTTCAAAGGACCCAAACCCAAATCACCCACAACACTTCCTTCAAAGTTGTCACCTCCCTGGCTTCCCAGGTTGTCTCCCAGCTGGGCTCCAGGGCCTGCAGGATCCTCTCAGGTCTCACCTGCTTAAGTTCAGCCACAGTGAAGCGGTTCATTCGGCGCAACTTCTTCTTGGACAGCTTGGGGGCTTCTGGCTTCTTTTCCTGGAACAGAACAATTACCTATTTTGAGCAGGACTCAGATGTGAATGAAACTGCCCAACCCACCCCAACCTTAAGTCACTGAAGCTCTTCAAGAGTTCACCATGGTCTCTCTCTGGATGCCTCTCAGCCACCTGTGCCCAGAGTCCCTGCTTTCTGCCAGGAGGGCCAGACCTGACCTGCTCATCATCACTGCTGTCGTCATCACTGTCCTTGTGCTCCTCCTCAAAGCCCTTCTTCTTGGGAGCTGCAGAGTTCTCCAGTTTGTCAAGTTTCTCTGGCTCCTTCTCTTTCTCCTTCTTCACGTCATCAGTGAGCTGAGGAGGCAGACAAAGTGAAACCCCTGTCCTCTGAGCCCCTTCTCAGTTCCTAAAGCCAGCACTGAAAAGATGCCTGTTCCCTGCCTCTCACCCACCTCTGAGCCCCTTCCCTGTTTGGCACTGCCCCTTCCAAGTGTGCTCTCCTTGTACCTTAAAAGCTTCAAAGATCCTCTTAAAGAAGATAAAGTTGGGCTCATAAATTTCCGGTTCTTCAGTCACATACTCAATCTCGACATCAGCTGCTGGGGAGTCAGAGCCACGGGACCGGGTTGAGTCTTTCTCCCGGTCCCCAGAGCTCTCAGAGGACACCCCTCGTACCCGCTGGGGCTTTTTCTTCTTCTTTCGGTTCCTACGCTTCCGGTTTTTCTGTCAAGAGGAGGAAAACCAGCTGTGTCAGAGAATCCAAGCATGGTGGCAGCACCCCAAGCCCTGAACTCTTCCCCCAGAGTCCCCCACAGTTCAACGCTCAGGCTTTTTCCAAGGAGACCATCACATGAAGTGGTTGTGAAGGGGCCTTGGAGTCAGACTCCAAAGTTCTGCCACTCACAAGCTGTGTAACTTTGGGTAAATTACTGTGCCTCTCAGAACCTCAGCTCTTTCAGCTGTAAAATATAGGTATGCATACTACTTGGAATTCAAAATAATTAAATAAAAAATATCTGTAAGATGCTTAGGGCGGAAATTGGCACAAAATAGAAGCTATTACTTACTGAACACTTACAATTGTGCTATTTTCGTACCCAAGTCCCATCTCCTGCCTTTCCTTCCAGACTCAGCTCCAACCCTACCTCCTTTTTAGATATGGACACTGTGTCCTCCTCAGTCTCTGATGCTGACTGGCCCAGGGACAAGCGAGCATCTGTTTCCATTTCCTCTTCCTCTGTAAGGAAGAAGGTGGTGATGAGTCTTCATGGTACCAGTGCCCTGCACACATCACAGTAACCCGCCTTTAACAAGAGCCTGACTCTCTTCTAAACTCTCCTTGGGGAAGGGACACAGAAATGAGGACTCAGCCTCGGCCTCTCCAGGTTCTGTGGCAGCAGCCTCAGGACACCCAGCACTCACCCTGCTGAGAGTTCATCTCTTCCTGGCGGCTCTCCTTCAGCTGCAGGATCTTCTCCAAAGCCTGGGGGATCTTGGGGCCCACAGAAGGGTCATCCATCTGCCAGAGACAACCAGTCAGAGGAGAGGAATCACAGTGCCCTTTTTCAACCAACTTCCACCTTTTGGACTAGAAAGGCTGCTGGCCAGGTGATGTAAGCAGCAGAGTAGGCAATGCCAACTGGGCTCAGTGAGGTTCAGCGTCCCTCAGAGGGACCCCAGGACTCTGCCTCAGTAATGTCTCCCCAATCCCTCTGCCATATCCTAAGTATAGTTTAAATAAGCAGGACTCCCCACTACCCCCAGGAATTTAAGTTCCCCCATCTTCTCACAGAACCCTTCCCTAAAAATTTAAAAATAATCCCCTTCTAAACTACCACTCTCCTGTCCCTAGGAAGAAACCATCAGTCTTACCTCTCTGTTTTCATCTCCAGGGGGCGGTGGGGGACCACGAGGCCGGGGAACAGGAGCTCCCATGGGCAAAACTGTAGGAGTGGGGCCCACTGGGCCCACTGGAGCAGTTACTGAGAGAAGGGAGAAAGAAATTCAATGTCAGAAGAGACAAAACACTCATGTAAAAAACGACCTCTCTTGCTAAAAAGGTGATGGTTACCCTGCAGAGGAGGAGGGCACGGGGCAGGGGTAGGTTCTGGGGTGCTGGTAATGTTTTGGATCTTGGTCCAGGTGCTGGTTGTATGGGTGTGCTCCGTTTGTAAAAAATCATTAAACTGTATATTTACTCTATATGTACTTTTTAAATGTGACAGATACTTTAAAAGTCTTTTAAAAAAATTTTTAAACACCTTCTTTGCCCTTCCCCTCCATTCCAGGGTCTCACCTCGAGGACCCAGAGGAGTGCGCACGCCAATTTGGCCCATGTCTTGTGGGGGCCGAGGGACTGGGGTGCCCATCTTGGCAATCTCCTGCTGTCGTTCCTGCTCCAGTAACACAGCTGCCTATGGGAGGGAAGTGGGAGTACAGAGACAGCCTGAAAACACGTTTGGCAGGCAGCCCCTGGCAAATGCATTCTTTCAGCCGGGTAATGGGCCCAAGGAGAACAATCACGAACCACTTGGGTGCTGACATGCCCTCCACCCCCACACTTGCAGGCTACTAATCCAAATGGAGGAGCCCTCTCATCACAACGGAAATCCCTAGAAATAACACCAAGGAAAACCCCAGGAAACTTCTAGTTCCTAGCAGAGAATTTCATATTGAGCCAAACACTGCTTTCTACTTTTCAGATAGTTTTCTTCCCCAAAATATTAAATTATACAGAAGAAACTTTTGAACTCTTTTCTTGTATCTACGCCTCATGATCCAGCACAATCTGGGCAAAGACAGTACTTCATCCACAGGTCCAGACTTGATGCTTTTGTTTTTTTTTTTTTGAGACAGGGTCTGGAGTGCAGTGGCATGATCTCAGCTCACTGCAACCTCTGCCGCCCAGGCTCAAGCCATCATCCCACCTCAGCCTCCCAAGTAGCTGGGACTACAGGTGTGTACCACCACATCTGGCTAATTTTTGTATTTCTGATACAGACAGGGTTTCATCATGTTGGCCAGGCTGGTCTCGAACTCCTGAGCTCAAACAATCCGTCCACCTCAGCCTCCCAAAGTGCTGGGATTCCAGGTGTGAGCCACTGCACCCAGCTCACACTTGTTGCTTTTAACACTTACTTTTTAATATTCCTGAGTAATCCACTGGGTAACGACTAATGCAATACACCTCTGGGGCCAAACATCTTATATAACATTCCCAGACTTATAGTCATATTTTGTCTAAATCCAATACAAATGATTCAATTGCCCAGTGTCCTATCTAGAATGATGTCACGTAAGGCAAGCAGCGATCAGCACATGGTTTGTGTAACAGGTCAGAAGGTAAATACTTCAGGCTTTAGGGGCTGCTGTATGGACTCTATTACATATTTTTGGTTTGAGTTTTCTTAAAACTCCTAAAAAATTTAAAAGTTATTTTTAGCCCACAGGTCATACAAATGCAGGCCCAGGTCATAGTTTGTTCAATTCCTGAACTTTAAGAAAAACTGAATGCTTTGGAAGACACTGGAACTTAGTTGGGGACAAAATAGCCTCCAGGGAAAACTTGAATGGTACACCCTAAGCACTATAAATGGCTGCCAACAAACTGGACCATGAGGTCAAAGGTTAAGGGGAGGAGTATTACCCGCTTCTGCTGCTCCAAGAGCTCATGTTCCTTCAGCGAATGATCTCCCTGCTTAAAAAAGAAAACAAGCTCATACCAGCACCAATATTCACAGGCCAGTCTCCCACAACTCTTGCTTCTTGAGATCCTCTTCCAGTCAAGAGCCCGCGTTCTAGTCTTTAGTCCTGACCTTCCCAGAAACCTTAGCTCTAGGATCCAACTCTCTCTAAGGCTCCACTCCCACCAGGCCAGGACTTCCACCTGCCCTACCTGCTTGGCACGCTCCTCCTGCTGCATCAGCAATGCCGCCTGCTGCTGAGCCAGCTTCAGCCGCTCCTCCTCTGACAGTGCCACTGGCTCACCCACACGGAGAGGAGGCGGGGGCCCCAAATTTGGTGGGTGGGCCATAGGAAAGCCAAGGCCAAGGCCTGGTGGAGGTGGTGGGGGTGGCGGAGGAGGCTGCAGAGGGGGGAGTCCCATAGGTGGTGGTGGCATAGGAATTCCAGGGAGCTATGGAGAAAATATGATCATAAAATTAGGAAGCATTTATTCATTCTTCAAATATTTGGGGGAATCTACTTTGAGTCAGGAGCTGGAATTCTAAGTTAAATGATACACAGTTTCCACTTCTTAAGAGAGAATGCTCCACAGCACTATGAAGATATGAGAATGTTAACTTCCTTTGGCATCAACCAAAAGAAGCTATCCTGAACACAGATTCTGCATATAATTCCAGGAGACTCGAGGACACCTCTGAGGTCATCTAGGGACTCCTCGTCCTACACACAGAGATCAACAGATCTCAGGTCAGAGCTACTGCTTTAAAGAGGCAAATCCTAGATCAGAAGGAACATGGAAATTGAGACGACTTAAATAAACAGGAACCACTCTGCCAAGGCAATACAAACCCCAATGACTACTAAACGCAAGGGGTATGAAATCAAATCAGGGAGCCCTCAGATGTCTCACAAAAGAATATGGGAACTGTGCCCGAGGCAAGCAAAGAAGACGGTGATTTCTTCCAGCTGGGTAGGGACAAATTAGGCTTCCTTGTATTCAAGCTTTTTTTTTTTTTTTTTTTTGAGACAGAGTCTGGCTCTGTTGCCCAGGTGGGAGTGCAGTGGCGCAATCTCAGCTCACTGCAACCTCTGCTTTCCAGGTTCAAGCAATTCTCGTGCCTCAGCCTCCCAAATAGCTGGGATTATAGGCACTGCCACCATACCTGGCTAATTTTTGTATTTTTAGTAGAGGTGGGGGTTTCACCATGTTGGCCAGGCTGGTCTTGAACTCCTGACCTCAAGTGATCCATCCACCTCAGCCTCCCAAAGTGCTCGGTGAGACACCGAGCCCTGCCTTTCTTCTGAGATGGAGTCTCACTCCATCACCTAGGCTCGAGTGCAGTGGCTAGATCTCGGCTTACTGCAACCTCCACCTCTCGGGTTCAAACAATTCTCCTGCCTCAGCCTCCCAAGTAGCTGGGATTACACACATGTGCCACCACACCCAGCTAAGTTTTGTATTTTTAGTAGAGACGGGGTTTCACCATGTTGGCCAGGCTGGTTTCGAACTCCCAATCTCAGATGATGCACAAGCCTCAGCCTCCCGAAGTGCTGGGATTTTTTTTTCCAATTTTTAAATTTAATTTTATTTTATTGGAAGTTCTGGTGTACATGTGCAGGATGTACAGATTTGCTACATAGGTAAATACGCACCAGGGTGGTTTGCTGCACCTATCAATCCATCGCCTAGATATTAAGCCTGGCATGCATTAGCTATTTTTCCTGACACTCTCCCAGCCCCTGCCCCACCCTCTCTTTTTTTTTGTCAAAGAAACAAAATCTCATTCTGTCACCCAGGATGGAGTACAGTGGCGCAACCATAGCTCACTGCAGCCTCGAACTCCAGGGCTCAAGCAATCCTTAAGCCACAGCTTTCGGAGTAGCTGGGACTTTATAGGCACGTGCCACAGTGCCAGCTAGTTTTTTTAAAACTTTTTTGTAGTAACAGAGTCGTACTACATTGCCCAGGCTGGTCTTGAACTCCTGGTCTCAAGTGATTCTCTCATCTAGGGCATCCCAAAGTGGTGGGATTACAGGCATGTGCCACTGCACCCGGCCACAGGCTCAATCTTGAATGACAGGTAGAATTTGGAGAAGCAGACAGTGGGAAGGAGGTAAATATCAGCATCAAAGAGAGAACTGAAGAGCTCACAATTCTGCCACGGCAGTACCTCCCTGCCCAAACTGTTAGTTGCATCCCAAGTACACTGCAGGTGAGAGGAAGGGCTACCCTGAACAGACGGAATCTTTTTTTTTCCCCTCCTCAGGTTAGGCTAGTAATTAATGTGCAAGAGTGTCACATCTCACATATGAGCGTGAACACCCAATCATTACACTCATGAACTACAAAAGGATCAGCAGATAGAATATTAAAAAAATGGAAGAACCTCCCTACCTGTGCTGACATGGGAGGTGGAGCGGCTTTGTCCCCATCTTCCCCTCTCAAGACTGGCCGATTCAGCACGATGCCAGTCTGCAAAAGAAAAAGGACTCTAGGTCGGTGCAAAATTAGCTGTTTCACTAAACGGCATTCTCGCCCAGTTCATTCAACAAAATGTACCTAGTGCCTGTCTGCCAGCGCTCCGGCTGGGCACTGAAGAGGACCAAGATAGATACAAGAGATTACAACTAAGCTAGCAAAGGCAAAAAGAAGGCAAAGAGAGCAAGCCTCCGCCTTGCTGTGCCGAGATAAAGTAAGAATGAAGGCCGAGCCGTGAGGAGAATAGGTCTCCTGGAGACACTCGGCCTATCCTGACGTCCTGCCGCCAACACCCACCTGACGGGTGTAGGTCTGCAGCCGCTCCACCAGCTCCTCGCGACTACCTGCGGGGCAAAGTACATGATCAATAAGGCAGGCCAGCCCGGCCAGGTCAGGCCCCAGCTGCCCGCCTCCGCCCCTCGCGCCCGGGTCACCCGGGTAACCAGGCTCCGCTTCTCCGCAGGCCGGTAAAGGCCCCTTGACTTCCTGTGTTCCTCACCCTGAATCGGAGCTCCGATCTCTGCCAACTTGGCCTGAAGCTCCTGGGCAGCCCAGGCGCCATAGTGGCCTGGAGGTGGCGGCGGCGGCAGCTGCAATTCAGCTTTGGGAGGCTCCGGGTGCTCGGTCGCCATCTTACCCGCAGGAAGGCGCGCGACCAACCCGGAAGCTCGGGCCAGCCGCCGGGCCCACTTTCCGGAACTTCCGGCAGCGCCGTGCGCCACGTCCTCTCTGGTTGGGAGGCCGTGCGCCAACTGCGGTTCCGTGGGCCACGGGATTCGCCGCAGACGCCCCTTTCTCCAACGACCCCTCGGCGGCCTGGTCGCGAGGCCTCCTGGGAGTTGTAGTGCGCAGGTCTCGGTCTCTGCGGACCCAGCGCCCCGCTACTGCCCGAAGGCTGGTGGCGGGCCCGTGGGCGGGGCTGCGGAGAAGGCTGGCCCTTCCCCGAGGGAGTGTTTTCTGCGCCTCACCTGCTGGAGTGCAGGCTCTCAAGCCTTCCGGCCCCCCGGGTCAGAGGCCCTGACGCTTAGGCTCCCAGGGAGTCCCGAGAGACTGATTTCCCCGGCGGCCCCGCGTTGCGGGCGCCCAGCGGGAGGCTGGAGCCGATGCCTGGGATAAAACAGTGTCTGATTGTTTGCCCGCCCACCCCCGGCCCAGGCCCGGATGAATGGGCTGAAAGGGGATCCGAGCCGGGAGAGAAGCGGGACCGCCCGGGCTGAGCTCCAGCTGTCGACCTGGGGGAAGGGCGACACTAAAGCCCCCTTTTCCACCGTCCAGGCCGGCTCAAATGTCGTCTCCTCCACTAAGCTTTCTCCCGCTTTCCTTTCTTTTCTTAGAGCTCCCATAATACATTCGAATCTCCACCGTTCTTTCTTGCCCTTTCTTCCTACCTCCAACCCAAAAGTATGAGCAGGTACTTGATCTTTTTCAGTCTCGCATCACCTGGCGTAAGAGGCGCCCAATAAATGATTACTAGAAAAAAGGAATAATTTTTCTGGTGACAGCATTTGTCTTTTTGAGTCTCGAAAATAAACTCAGGCCCTTTTCCCTCAGCCGCACCTGCATTGGGGGCCGCCTTGCCTCCCGCTCCCCACCCTAACTCCCCCTGGCCTTTGGGGATATTGGCAGAGACTGGCAGGGATTCTTGCCTACCTAGCATCCACCTCTCCCGGTCCCACACCATCAATTCAGTTTCTCTCCCCACCTCTGCCACTAGCTCTGCGCTCTCACTGACCAGGCTCCTGTGTGTTGAGTAAGGGAGGGGGAGACTCAAGTGGAATGGTCTCATTTCCCCACTACACAAACCCTTCAGATCTTTTCTCTAGCTCCATTTTGCCAGCTGCCCCAGTGGAGAAGTAGGTGGAAATGTAAAAAAAGAGTGGGCCACCAGGTCCAGGAAAGGTGTGGTTTGGGAGAGAAAGGGAAAAGGACTGGGTCAAAGGTTGGCTCACATCCTAGCACTGGGTGGAAAGTCTTCTTCCTCTTACCCAAACCCTGACCCTTCCCCTTTCCATCAATGTCACTGTGGCAGGCTCCTGCTGCCACTCTCAGAGGGGAAGCCAAGCCCAGAAAGGATAGTAAGGAAGACAGAACAAGGGCACCCTTCCCTCCAGCTTATCAGCCCACTAAGGCAGAACCTTTCTAGGCCAAAGGAAGGTTCTTTTGCTCCCTGTAACTGGAGAGCCCAGGGCAGGTCATCTGAGGCTGAAGGCCCCAACCATGTGTAGGTGCTAGGGAAGCGGGTGGGGTCTCTGAAACAGGGGATAAACTAAAGGCTGATAGTAGAGCCTCATTTTATCACAATAGCCCTGGGAAGGAGGTATTCCTTCCAGGTATAAGGGTCCCTTCCCCCCGACATTGTACACGTGGAAGATTGATGGGTAGAGAAGGTGACATACCCAAGGGGCCACCAGCAGTCCTTCTGACTCTGAGAGTCCCTATAACCATAACAAGGACCCTGATACAATATTACCTATTGTCTGTGTAAGCCTAGAAAGGTGTATCCAGCCCCTTCCAGTCCCAGCTTTGGGTGGCTACCCAGCTCCAGGATCCTTGCTTTACCAGGCCCAGAGCAAGAGAGAAAGCAGGTGTCCAGGCCAGCCACAGAACTCAGTGTGGGGCTCTCGGTGTCTGGCACGGCTTTGGGAGGTGCTGCTTCTTAGCTTCTGGGTGATGGAAACTGAGGGCCAAGAAGTTCACATGGAGCCTTCGTGTGTATTATCTCTGCTAGCTCAGAACAGCTTTTCATTTTAGAGCTATAAACAACAGGGCTCAGGGACTTGCCTCTTTTTTTTTTTTTTTTTGGAGACAGTCTCCAGCCCAGGCTGGAATGCAGTGGTGTGATCTCAGTTCATTGCAAACCTGTGCCTCCCGGGCTCAAGCAATCCTCCTGCCCCAACCTCCCAAGTAGCTGGGACTATAGGCCCATGCTGCTATGCCCAACTAATTTTTTGCATTTCAGTAGAGATGGGGATTTACTGTGTTGCCCAGGCTGGTCTTGAACTCCTGAACTCAGGCAATTTGCCCACTTCGGCCTCCCAAAGTGCTAGGATTATAGGCGTGAGCCACCATGCCCGGCAAGTTGCCTCCTGACTCTGAGATTTAAGAGCAAAACCAGGACTGAACTTGGGTTCTCTGATGCCTGGTGCCAGGTACCTGGGCAGGGGTTCCAGCCTCACTATGGCTCTGGTGAGGAGTGAGTGGGTCTGGAGTCCTAGTGAGGAAGAGTGAGTGAGCAGCTGGGAGCCACCTCACAGGGTGCATGCAGGGGACAGGCTGGAAGGGAAGTGGGGGGGGGTGTGGGCACAGATGGGACCAGACAAGGCTGGAGCAGTGCTTCTCTGTAGGAGGGGAACAGAGGAGAGGAGGTAGGGAGCATGTGAGTACCTGCAAGTGTACCTGCCTCTCGCTCACCTAGAGCCCAAGTATGACCCGCGGGGCCCCAGAAAACCCAGCAATGCAGGACTATCCAGACATCTTCTCGACCTGTTTCCCTGTCAGAGAGAAAGGAGCTGGCCACATTAGTGTCCAACTCTGCAAGGTTGCCAGACGAAGACAACTGCATCCGAAGATGCCACCCAGAGCTGTTCACGGCAGCCAGCGGGCAACCGGGGGACCACCTCTCTTCCCGCTTCCTTTCCCCTTTCTCCCTTCTCCCCTACTTGCTCGCGGCCTGGCCCCGCCCCTCGCCTTCCTCCGGTGTGCGACTGGGGGCGGGGGGCGGGCAGACCGGGAGGAGCGAGCTGAGCGGACATCGCCACCTGATCCCATCCAGGCTCTGCGAGGCGAGCCACCGGCACTCGGCGCGCAGGGCCCTGGGCACCCTCGGACCCCGTGCGGATTTCGAGACAAGGGGCCAGAGACAGCGGCGGCCGCCCCCTATCCAGGTGGGAGGCAGAGCCCAGGCGCGCAGTGTGAGTATTGCAGTGGCCGGCCTGGGGCTGGAGGAGTGGGAGTGGACCAGATCGGGAAGGGGGCCGAGAGAGGCGGGCGGGACAGTGTCTTGGGGGCCTATTGCCTGGAGAGCATGAGGAGGGGGGCGCTTTACCCCAGGAAAGCAGGAGAAGATGGGGTGAGCGGGCCAATCTGGCCTATCCCCTATGGTAACCAGATCCTACTGGCAGGATCCCTGGGGGATGTTGGGATGAAATTGAGGGAATAGGAAGTGTGATGGGGGTGGGCACTAATGGAGACGAGGATGGAGGGAATTCGGAGGCAAGGATGACGTGGGGGTGGATGAGAGAAAGAGGAGGCTGGGGGGCCAGGGACAGACCTGGTGTAGGCTGAGAGGGAGGGGGAGAAGAGGGAGGTGGAAAGATTTGCTCTCCTGGGCCAGTAATTTGCGGACACCGTCTGCCCTTTATCCCTTCCTCTTGAGGGCCCTGGGTCAGGGTCCCTCATCACTGGGCTGTGCTGTCCCTCAAGTCAGGACAGGATGGAGTCTCTGGGCCATTCTGCAGTCAGGTCCAAGTGGTCCAGTCCAGGGCACCCCTTCCTCTGAGTGCGTCACTTTCAGCTCTAGAGCTCAGAGGAGACAGGAGAAAGGGCTCCTTTAGGAGTGGGTGGGCACCCAGGCCCGTTTTCAAAGCTCTGGTCGGCTATACTATTTCTTTGGTTCCCGGGAGAAAAGCAAGCAATTTGCAAAACTGGGCAGCAGTGTGAGGTAGACTGTTCTGACTAAAATTAGCACTGACATTCTGATGAGCCTGGGCGCCCTGACCTGCCTGGGATAGCTGGGAGACCTCTCTCTCTCCATGGAGAAGACATCAGGCAGAATGGGGAGTCGTGGAAGCATCTGAAGGCAGAAGCACCAGGGCCACTGCTCTAAAGCTGGGCTCCAGCAGCACTGACACACATGCCACACCAGCCAGAAAATCAGAGGGAAACCCAGCCCTGTGGCCCCCTCCCTGAGAGGCACTGCCTTGGCCCCATCTCCGAAACAGGCATCTTGGAGTAAAGTTGCCAAGGGAAGGCAGGCCTCCTCCAATGTCCGAGCGGCACCCTCTCTCAGGACCTGGAATGTTTAGCCTGGCCAAGTGCCCGCCCAGAGGAAACAGGGTTAGTGCTTCCAAATACCTGAAGGTCTGTCATGGAGAAAAATGTTCTGTGTGCTGTAGGAGGGCAGCACTACCAAGAGTGCAGAATGGGAGGTGGAAGGGACAGGCCAAAACGGGTGCTACCAGTGGCAGGGTAATAATCCTGGCTGTCTCAGAAAGGACCTGAAGAGCTCTAACTTGCTCGGAAATGGATCACGCTGTATGGGGAGGTGATGCAGCCTGTGATTGATGGTGGCCATACAGAAGCCGGTGCCCACCTTCAGGGGCTGGTGTCTAGGGAATTCCTGCTCTGAGGATGCCCTGTCCCCTGTCCCTAAGCAGACCTCAGACTGGGGCCTGACTAGCTCCCCAGAGCTCAGCTATATGGGGAAGTGGGGAAAGGCCCAGGAGTGAGACGGAGGGGGATACCAGGCACCTGTCACTCTCTCTGTGTGGCCAGTTGAAGCTCTGCACCCGGGAAGGATCCCCGTAGCCAGGCTTGACTTCCTTAGCTGACCCTGAAGAGAAATAGGGTGGTTTCTGTAAGTTTAGCAAAGGTGGATATAGGCTGCCCCTTCTCATCTTGGGACACTTCTGTCTAATCCCCAAGTTCTCTAAGCAGCAGGAGTGACAGAGGAAGAAGGTCTGTATCCTCAGAGGGCCCAGGGCTCTCCCTTCCTCCTGCAAGCAGCCCCAGCCAGGCCAGGCCAACCCTTCTCTGCCCCAGAAATCCTTGAAAAGACAGGGAGGACCTTAGGCTTCTTCTGCTGTGCCCTTCGTTACCCTCTGTGGCTGGACCCTTCAGCCTTGGCTCCCAGCGGATTAAGTCTGTCTGCAGGCAGGTGGAGGGAGGCAGCGATAAGGCCTAGAGAAACGGGGAGGCATAAGCAGGACATCTTTCCACCCAAACAGGTTTAAAGGTAATCCAGGATTAAGGGAGCGGGGTCAAGAAGAGAGATTGGAAGCCAAGCCCAAGGCCCCCGGAGAAGGTGATGATCAAAAGGGTTTTCACATTACCTCACCCCTCCTGGGACCCAGGTGTCCTAGTTCCATACACATGCACATGCCCATAAGGTTCCAGGCTCCCCCTCCTCCTTGGAGAAGGGTATGTGTGAGGGCTGCAGCTGTATTTGAACCTGGAGACAGAAGTCCCCCACCCTAGCTTGAGGACAGGCATCACTGATGAACTTTCCACCGGCGCTGCCCAGGATTGGGCTGCCCTTAAGCTGAGGCATTCTTGTAGGGAAAGGAGACTTGTGCAAGACCAAGCCCTCCTCCCTTTTCTCACTCCTGGGCTCATGTGGGATGGACGCTCGCCTTCTGGAGATTCTCAGGACAAGCAGGAGCCACCTCTTACCCGACCTGCACCACCACCCAGGTTGCCATCCCATTGCTTTGGTCAGGTACCTTTCCCTGCAGAATCAGCTGATGGAGCCACCTGGGTTTCAGGTGTCTGGGGATGGAATCCAGATAGGGCTCCAGGATTTCAAGACCTTCCTTTCCCTCATGAATTTCTCAGTCTCCAGCCCTCGGCGCAAGAGCCCAGCTAGGAGCACACAGGACTGAGAAGCATGCAGAATTGCCAGAGTCTAGGGCAAGGTTGGGGAAATCGGTTCTCTACAGAAATAGCACATACAGTGTCTAAGGACATGAACTTTGGAACCAGAAACAGCAGGTATGAATCTCATTTCTACTGTTACTAGCTTTGTAGCCATGGACAAGTGACATAATCTCTTAGAGTCTCAGTTTCCTCATCTGTACAGTGGTGTGGTGAGGACTAAATGGGATTAAGTATGTATAGTATAGTACATAGAGTAAGCCTGCAGTATTGACTCAGAGCCATATCACTCCAAGGAGGTGAAGGCCTGATTAGTGTTTCTGAGGAGCTCAGTTTCTCTGGGGAGTCAGGACCAACCCTGGGTTAAAGCAATTGGGCAGGAGTCCTGGAGGAGGGAAAACTGAGTTGAGATCTCTATGTTTTGAGCCAAGCCCTGGTGCTGAAGCCACTCCACTGGGAGTCATGTACAAATGACCATGAGACAAAAACAAGTCAGGAGCAGGCAGAGAGACAGAAACAGGGCTGAGGGGTGGGAGTGGCTACAGCCTGAAGGGCTGGCAACACCCCAGACCCTGTAATTCCACCCAAGACTAGGTTATCTGGAGCACTAAGGAGATAGGGTCTTGGTAACGGGAGGTAGGAATCTGATCTGCCCTGGCCTCTCTGCTCACCCCACCTCTTGGAGCTCTTCGCATCAGACCTGCTGGGGCCGAGAGCCCATCTCCTCTGCCCAATGCAAACCCATCTGCCTTCTTCTTCTGCCAGGCTTCTCGGGAACACTGGCCCTGCTACCAGAGCCGCAGGATCCCCCATGAGTGCCTGTGAAGGGAGTCCTGGATAGCGAGGCCCTGGCTGGTCCAGGGGTGGGTACTCCACCATGCCATCCATCCTCCAGCGCCTGCAGCAGGCCACCAAGATGATGAGCCGCAGGAAAATCCTGCTGCTGGTGCTAGGGTGCAGCACTGTAAGCCTTCTCATCCACCAGGGGACGCAGCTCAGCTGGTAAGGGGCGTGGCCTCGGTGAGGGGGCGGGGCCCGGGGGCCCAGAACTCTCCTCCCCATTCTTCCACCTGCTGCTTTGCTCCTTCTCTCTATTCTGAAAGTGCTTTCCCTTTAGGGCCTGGTCTTCAATGAAAGGCTTTAGTGACTTGCTCAAAGTTACAGAGTCAGCTGAGATCTGAATCCAGCTCGACTCCTTCCTACGGCATACAGCTAAGCATCTTCCCAATGGAAATTCACGACTTCCCTAGTGCTGGGCAAGGCCAAGTCCCCTCACTTCTCTGAGACCCAGTTTTCTCATCTATAAAGTGAGACATGATGTGTGTGATGCAGCCAGTCACTCTCATACAGGATACCATGTGATTCATGAGAACCCCGATCCTATTCCTCACTGTGCAAACCCAACAAATCCCTGCACCTCTTGGAGACTTGACATCCCCATTTTCTACACTGTCTGCCCCTGAGAATGGTGTGAATGGGCCCAGCCCCTCCTTGAAAGATGATTTGCTTGTTTGAAATCCCAAACACGCATGTGTTAAGAATGAAGCAACAGCAATGAAAGCTTCACAAGGGCTGGGATTATTGTTTTTGTATAATACTGTATTTCTCAAACCTAGCATAATGCCTGGCACATAGTGGATACCCACTAAGAGTATGAATGAATGAGGCATTAGACCCCTTAAGAGAAACCTAACAAATGGGTTGCTGCAGAGCCCAGTGCCAACCATCTACAAAGTGAGGAGCCAGTTAAAGAGTGAAAATGAAAAAGAGCAAAAGGATCTAGTGATGATGTGAGTTGTCTCCAGAATTTGTTTAAGTTATTTTCTCCATGTGGCCTTCAGTTTCTACATCTACAAAGTGGGATTCCTCAAAGATCTCCGGGGGCCTTTGTCCCTTATTTATTTCTGCATAAACAAATTACCTTAAAGCTTAGCAGCTGAAAACATCTGTTCTTGGGGGTCAGGAAGCCAGGAGTGGCTTACTGGGAACTTCTGGACCAAGGTCTTTCATGGGGTTGCAACCAAGGTGTTTGCTGGTGATGCAGTCTCATCTGAAGGCTTGGTTAGAAGGGATCGGATTCCAAACTCCACATGGTTTTGACAGGCTTCAGTTCTTCAAGCGGGCTGGTAGACTGAGGGCCTCAGGTCCTTGCAGGCTTTTCCCACTTAGGGGTAGCTACCTATAGGGCAGCCCATATGGCAGCTTGCTTCCCCCAGCACCTCTCATCCGGAATTAAGAGAAAGACACCAAGCTACTAGCCACAGTCTTTCTACGATGAAATTTAAGAAGTGACATCCCATCATTTCTGCCCTCTTCTATTCTTTAGATGCAGTGATATGTCCAGCCTCACTCAGGGCAGGGGAATACTCAAGGGTGTGAACACCAGGAGGCCAGGAGGGATCACAGGGGGCATCATAGAGGCTACCCAGCACTGCCCTTGACCTTTCCACGAGTGCAGCCTGGACGGGGCCACTCTGCAGGCATCCCACAGTCCTTGGGGGAAGGGGCAGGGGTCAAGCGGCAGCCCCCTCAGATCCTCCTCTCTGCATACCCCCTGGGCCTGGCAGGTACCCCAAGCTGTTCCCCCTGAGCTGCCCTCCTCTGCGGAACTCGCCGCCGCGCCCCAAGCACATGACCGTGGCCTTCCTGAAGACGCACAAGACAGCGGGCACGACGGTGCAGAACATCCTGTTCCGCTTCGCCGAGCGGCACAACCTGACGGTGGCCCTGCCGCACCCAAGCTGTGAGCACCAGTTCTGCTACCCGCGCAACTTCTCGGCGCACTTCGTGCACCCGGCCACGCGGCCGCCACACGTGCTGGCCAGCCACCTGCGCTTCGACCGCGCGGAGCTGGAGCGCCTCATGCCGCCCGGCACCATCTACGTCACCATCCTGCGTGAGCCGGCCGCCATGTTTGAGTCGCTCTTCAGCTACTACAACCAGTACTGCCCGGCCTTCCGGCGCGTGCCCAACGCCTCACTCGAGGCCTTCCTGCGCGCGCCCGAGGCCTACTACCGCGCCGGCGAGCACTTCGCCATGTTCGCGCACAACACGCTGGCCTACGACCTGGGCGGTGACAACGAGCGCAGCCCGCGCGATGACGCCGCCTACCTGGCGGGCCTCATCCGCCAGGTGGAGGAGGTCTTCTCGCTCGTCATGATCGCCGAGTACTTCGACGAATCGCTGGTGCTGCTGCGGCGCCTACTGGCCTGGGACCTGGACGACGTGCTCTACGCCAAGCTCAACGCGCGCGCCGCCAGCTCCCGCCTGGCCGCCATCCCCGCGGCGCTCGCGCGGGCGGCGCGCACCTGGAACGCTCTGGACGCCGGCCTCTACGACCACTTCAACGCCACCTTCTGGCGCCGCGTGGCGCGCGCCGGCCGCGCGTGCGTGGAGCGCGAGGCGCGCGAGCTGCGCGAGGCCCGCCAGCGCCTGCTGCGGCGCTGCTTCGGCGACGAACCTGTGCTGCGGCCAGCCGCGCAGATCCGCACCAAGCAGCTGCAGCCGTGGCAGCCCAGCCGCAAGGTGGACATCATGGGCTACGACCTGCCCGGAGGCGGCGCCGGCCCGGCCACAGAGGCCTGCCTCAAGCTGGCCATGCCCGAGGTCCAGTACTCGAACTACCTGCTACGCAAGCAGAAGCGTCGGGGCGGTGCGCGGGCCCGGCCCGAGCCGGTCCTGGACAATCCCCCGCCTAGGCCCATCCGAGTGCTGCCTCGCGGCCCTCAGGGTCCCTGAGCTCCACCGGCCTCCAGGAGTCTGGGTCCTGCCCTGCCCTCCAAGGAGTCCAGCCAGGGGCTGCCTCCATGTCCCGCCCCATGAGAGCCCTTGCTTTTCGAGGGGCTTGAGCCCCTCGCTGAACTTTGGGGTGTAGCTCCCTGAGCCTCGCTCCCTATCGTGGGCTGAACCCCGCCTTCGGGAATGGCGCTGATAGGCTGGATCCAGCGCTGGGCAACCCTGTCTTTCCCAACTGGTTGGTGATTTTGACAAGAGGCCTGACGGCTGTCCAGAACTGCATAGCTGCCTTTTTCTGGGGGCTGAGCCCCCTCCCCACCTGTCTTTTCCTATTGAATAAGCCCAGGCCCCGCGGAGAGGGGCTGAGCCCTGGGGAAAGGCTGCTCTTGCTCTTTCTCCCAGGGCTGGAGGCTCCCTGTACTTTGCTGTCTTCCAGGTTCTACCCTCCCCGCAGACCTAAGCTGCTCCCAGTCTGCCAGAACCAAGAGTTCTTGGGTTGGGATTTTTGTTTGATTGGTTTTTCTTTTTTTAATAAAACATCTTTAAAATGTGCGAGTTGTATGTCAGTCATAGAAGCCGGATTCCCCACATTTGAGGATGAAGTGGCTGCTCAGGAGGAGCTGTGGCTGGTGCCATGAGGATGGGGGTGGGGACTCAAGGTCACCCGCCACCCGACATAGGCCCACAACAACCCTCCTCAGCTGCTTGACTGACTGGGCCCCCAACAGACTGGCCACCTCAGCCCCACTCACTTTCTGCATCGTTCTTTCTCATAAAATTCTGCAACATTTACTGAGCATCATCTCTGTAACTCCGGGATACAGGTGAACCAGGCAGATAGGGCCTTATTTTCATGGCACTCATGGGGAAACATTGGAACAGGAGCAAGGCAGGAAGGTGGGTAAGCAAAGAGGAAGGACTGGAGGGGTTAGAGCAAAACAACACCTCCTTGGGTGGAAGGAGGATCATTTTCAGGTAAGGAGCTGCCTAACTCATAATTTTACCTCTCCCTATGAATAACTGACTTCCAATGGCCTGCTTTCCTCACAAGAAGACAACTCGGACTCAGATCAAGACCAGTCGCTTTCTGCAATTTGCCTTAACACAGCAAGATATACAGCACTTCCAGATGAAATCTCCCTTGAGACTAGCAGAGAATTGCTTATCGCCATTACTGGAGGTACCGAAAAAAAGAAAGAAAAAAAAAGACTAGCAGGGAATCAGGACTTTTCCTGTTCCTTTCTTCAGAGCTAGATCAACATATCTGGACAAGTAATAAAAGCCATAGCTGTTATGGTCTACGATGTTCCAGCCACCATTAAAGGGCTTGACGTATATTAACTTTGGAGATAGGTGCTGTTTTCCAGGTGAGGGAACTGAAACTTGAGGGACATTAAGTCAGGGTCACACAGCTAGAAACTGGCCACTAGGATCTGAACCAAGATAGTGTGGCTTCAGAATCTGTGCTCTTAAGTGCTGTCTATAATAGTGCCATTCAAATAAAAAAGGTCATATGCCACAGGCTAGGCTGACTCCCAGCACCTTCCCCCAAAAGAATGTAAAGTGAATAACCAAGACACTGCCATCAGCATCTCCTTATCCTATTTTTCATGGAGACAATAGTTGACGTGTTTGGAAAATGGACATTGGCAGTGATTGGTTGGCAGGTTGCATGACACACCCTGAGCTTGAAAGGGGATTGTTTGTATGACACCCCACTTTTTGCCAGCAGAGCTCTGAAAAAGACAATAATTAGATTCATACAAAGGCATAATTTAAGTTTTTAAAATTAAGAAGCAGTAAAGAATTGTACTAGACAAAGTGATCTATCCAAAAACAGGTGTCCTTTGGCTCCTAGGCAAGAAGGTGCTTGCCACTGTCTGCATCTGCACCCCCAGCCCTATCCTCTGGTCATACCTCTCCCGGAAACATCCTTCACCTTGCCCTCAGTTAGCCTGGAAAATTCAGACATGCCTTTAAGTCTCATTTTTTGTGTGTGTGCGTGAGACAGAGTCTCACTCTGTCACCCAGTCTGGAGTGCAGTGGTGTGATCTCGGCTCACTGTAGCCTCCACCTCCCAGGTTCAAGCAATTCTCCTGCCTCAGCCTCCTGAGTAGCTAGGATTACGGGAACCTGCCACCACACCCAGCTAATTTTTGTATTTTTAGTAGAGACAGGGTTTCACCATGTTGACCTGGCTGCTCTCAAACTCCTGACCTCAGGTGATCCCCCTGCCTCGGCCTCCCAAAGTGCTGGGCTTACCAGCATGAGCCACCACGCCTGGCCAAGTCTACTTTGATGGGTGTCCGAGTTCATTTTGTGTCGCCATAAAGGAATGACTGAGCCTGGTACAGAAAAGGGTTTATTTGACTCAATCCTGATTACTGGAAAGTTCAGTGTTGGTATCATGTGTCTGGCCAGAGTCTCATGCTACTTCCACTCGGGACCCCAAATATGCAGAGACCACAGAGTGAGAGAGGAAGCAAGGGGGTCAGAGAAGGTGCCAGGCTCTTTTTAACAATCAGCTTTTGGAACTAAGAGTGAGAAAACTCACTTGTCTCTCAGGGAGGGCATTAATCTTTTCACGAGGAATCCACGCCCATGACCCAAACACTTCCCATTGGGCCCAATGCCAACATTGGGGATCAAATGTCAACATGAGGTTTAAGACAACCAAACCACTGCAATAGGCCTCTCCTGGCCTCCCTGACCCTCAGGCAGGCGGGCCTTTATAAACCTTGCCCCACTTCAACAGAGAGCACAACTCTGGCCTCAGAAAAATCTGGAATCAGGGGCAAATGGAATCACCAGGCATTAGGAGAGGGTTCTCTGTTTGACTCAGGAACAAGGACAAGGGGCTCTGGAACTCTTTGGCGGAAACATCTATAGCTTCAGCCACAATCCAGGGGAACAGCCCTCAGCCCCTTAAACCCCAGCCCCTAGGACTCCTGCAAAGAGGCTCCTTCCACCAACAAACACTTGGTGCTGCCCACTCTGTGCCTACTCTGAATGGTCCCAGAGCTTTGGCAGTGAGTGAAACGTGGTCCCTGCCTTAAGGAGCTCACTTTAAGGTCTAGTGAAGATGTGGAGGCAGCAAACCTGGCCAAAAATGACTCAAGTTCCAGACCAGTATGATCTTGCCTAGTGGTTAACCACGGGGGCTCTGGAGTTCAAACCCTGGCTTTGCCATCTACCAGTTACATACTTAGCTTAGCCTTTGAGCCTCGTTTTCCTCAACTGTGAAATAAATAGTTTCCTGCATGGGCTTTGTGAACAGTATCTGAGATAAGGCCCCTGGCACACTGCCTGGCACACAGAGGTTCTCCCAAGGTATCATCTCTGGTTTCATCAGGGCTCCTCCAGGGTCGACACCTTTCATGTTATAGATATTACAGTTTGGCACATCTATTACAAGAGTTTTTCAGCAGATGGAAGAAAGCATTTTGAGGAAGGGGTGACTTTTTCTACTTTCCCCAAAGCCATGGTATGGGCTATGAGCAGCCTTTATTTATTTGTTTATTTATTTTTTGGAGACAGGTTCTCACTCTGTTTCCCAGGCTGGAGTGCAGTGGCATAATCATAGCTCACTCAGGGCAGCCTCAAATTCGAGTGATCCTCCAATCTCAGTCTCCGAGTAGCTGTGACTATAGGCCAATGCCACCACACCCAGCTAATGTTTTACTTCTCTGTAGAGACAGGGTTCTCAGTATGTTGCTCAGGCTGGTCTTAAACTCCTGGACTCAAGTGATCCTCTTGCCTTGGCCTCCCAAAGTGCAGGGATTACAGGTGTGACCTGTGGCACCCAATCCAGCCTTGATTTTCATGAATGTAGGAAGCACAAAGTATGTACGGAGCAAAGCGGAGGCCAGGAGTGCCTGCCTGAGGTCAGGAGAGGCTCTCTGGAGAAGAGATGTCCCAGGTGAGGACAAGGTTGGAAGAAGTTGCTCCAGACAGAGGGAACAATGCATGCAACATGCAGAGGTGCTGGGTATGAGAAAGCCTGGGCCCCAGGAGACAGGGATATTGGACCATCTGGCTGGGGAGAAATATGCCAGTGCCAGATTATGAAAGGCCTTGAATGTCATGCTTAGAAGTTAAGATTGAGGCCAGACATGGTGGCTCATGCCTGCAATCCCAGCACTTTGGGAGGCCGAGGAGGGTGGATCACTTGAGGTCAGGAGTTCCAGACCAGTCTGACCAACATGGTGAAATGCCATCTCTACTAAAACTACAAACATTAGCTGGGCACGGTGGCTGGCGCCTGTAACCCCAGCTACTCAGGAGGCTGAGGCAGGAGAATTGATTGAGCCCAGGAGGTGGAGGTTGCAGTGAGCTGAGATGGTGCCACCCCACCCTGGATGACAGAGCGAGACTCCATCTCAAAAAGAGAAAGAAAAAAAAAGGAAGTTCAGATTGGCTAGTTTCTGAGGATCAGGTGTATGAATCAAGATTCCTAATTCACACCAATGATCCTGAGGGGATGGAGCCTGAAGGCATCACCCAGGGTAACTGAAATGAGATTGTCAACAGCTTTGATGACAGGGACCTCTTGGAGTTCCTCCTCCGTGGCTTTTATGCCTAAGGTTTTGGGAAGCCCTCTGACTTCCAGCTTCAAACCAGTCTTCCTCCTATCAAAGGTTATGATGTGATAGATTGCTCAAGCCAATCTGGGGCTGGGAATATGGCCACATTTGCCATATCCATTCTGCAGCAGATTGAATTGAATCTTAAGTCCACCCAGGCCTTGGTCCTGGCACCCACTTGAGAATTGGTTCAGTAGAGGCAGAAGGTGGCCATGGCATAAGGAGATTACCTGTGTGCCTCCTGTCACACCTGCACTGGGGCCACCCACATGCGTGCTGAAGTGCAGAAGCTGCAAATGGAATCTCCCCATATCATCGTGGTACTCCTGGCCACATATTTGATGTGTTTTTCTGGAGATATCTGTCTCTCAAATACAGCAAGAGGTTTGCATTGGATGAAGCTGATGAAATGTTAAGCCATAGATTCAAGAACCAGATCTATGACATATTCCAAAAGCTCAGCCAGGCACAGTGGCTCACACCTGTAATCCCAACACTTTGGGAGGCAAAGGATGGAGAATTGCTTGAGCCCAGAAGTTGGAGAGCAGCCTGGGCAACAGAGTGAGACCACAGCCTTTACAAAAAAATATAAAAATTAGCTGAGCATGGTGGCATGCACCTGTAGTCTCAGCTACTTGGGAAGCTGAGGCATGAGGATCACTTGAACCCAGGAGTTGGAGGCTGCGGTGAGCTATGATCACGCCACTGCATTCCAGTCTATGTGACAGGGTGAGATCCTGTCTCTTAAAAAAAAAATAATAGGCTGGGCATGGTGGCTCATGCCTGTAATTTCAGCATTTTGGGAGCCAAGGCAGGCGGATCACTTGGGGTCAGGAGTTTGACAACAGCCTGGCCAACATGGTGAAACCCCATCTCTACTAAAAATACAAAAATTAGCCAGGAGTGGTGGCAGGCACCTGTAATCCAAGCCACTCTGGGGGCTGAGGTGGGAGAATTGGTTGAACCCAGGAGGCAGAGGTTGCAGTGAACTGAGTTTGCACCATTGCACTCTGGCCTGGGAGACGAGCAAGACTCCATCTCTAAATAAATAAATAAATAAAATTTAAAAAATATAATAATAAAGCTCAACAGCAACACTCAGACGCTTTTGCTGTCTGCTATAATGCTTTCTGATGTGCTTGAGGTGACCAAGAAATTCATGAGGGACCCTGCCAGAATCCTTGTCAAGAAGAAAGAGTCCACATGACTGACTCTGGGTGTCGTTGGGCGTGCCTGTAGTCCCAGCTACTCGAGAGGCTAGGGCAAGAGAATCACTTGAAGCCAGGAGGCAGAGATTGCAGAGAGTCGAGATCATGCCACCACACCCCAGCCTGGGCGACAGAGCAAGACTCCATCCCACCCCACTGCGGGGGGGCAGGGGGAAAAGCTGCAAATGCTACTGGGAGAAGGCACGTTAATTAGAACAATGATGTCAAATTCTACATCAGCATGGAACAAGAGGAGTGGAAGCCGGGCCCACTGTGTGACTTGTATGGAACCCTGATCATCATCCAGGCTGTCATCTTCACCAATACCCAAAGGAACATTGATTGGTTCACTGAGAAGATGCATGACAGAGGCTTCACTGTTTCTGCCATGCATGGAGATATGAACCAAAAGGAACAAGATATGATCATGAGAAGATCCATTCTGGCTCTAGCAGAGCATGGATGTGCCAGGTTTCTTTAATCATCAGTTGTGACCTTCCCACCAACAGGAAAAATGATATTCACAGAATCAGTCATGTGGACGTTTTGGCCATAAGGGTGTAGCTCTTAACACGGTGACAGCAGAAGACAGGGGGACTCTTCTAGACATGAAGACCTTCTACATCATCTCCATTGAGGAGTTGGCTCAAGGCTGCTGACCTCATCTGAGGGGGGCTGATCTGCCCCTCTCAGGGGTTCAATCTGGGTACTGAGGAGCAGCAGGAGGAGGGAGGGAAGGGAGCTAAGGGATAGACATCTTGTCATTTTTTTCTTTTTTCTTTTGGTGAAACGTAGTCTCACTCTGTCATCCAGGCTGCAGTGTGGAGGTCGCTGCCTTCAGAGGGGAGGTGCCACACACTTTCAAACAACCAGATCACTGTGAACTCAGAGAAAGAACTCACTGATCACAAAGGGGATAGAGCCAAGCCATTCATGAGGGCTCCACCCCATGATCCAGACATCTCCCACCAGGCCCCAACACTGGCGATCACATTTCAACATGAGATCTGGTGGGGGGACAGGCAGCCAAACCACACCACTCACTATATGCTAGGTTGGTGGTCCCCAACCTTTTTGGCACCAGGGACTGGCTTTGTGGAAGATAATTCTTCCATGATGTGAGGGGTTAAAGGGGATGGTTTTGGGATGAAACTGTTCCAATTAAATCATCAGGCATTAGATTTTCATAAGGAGTGCACCACCTAAATCCCTCGCACATGCAGTTCACAATAGGGTTCATGTTCCTAAGAGAATCTAATGCTGATCTGACAGGAGGCAGAGCTCAGGCAGTAATGTCTGTGGCTTAGGGGCTGGGGACCCCTGTGCTAGGTGCTCTTCTCTGCACTTTATGTATTTTAATTTAATTAATTTAAATAATTAAATAATAATTTAAAATTAAATAAATTTAATTTAATTTTTTTGAGCTGGATTTTTTCACTATGTTACCCTGGCCAGAGTAGAGTGGCATGATCTTGGCTCACTGAAACTTCTGCTGCTCAGGTTCAAGTGATTTTCCTGCTTGAGCCTCCCAAAGAGCTGGTATTATAGGCCTGTGCCACCACACCCACCTAGTTTTTATACTTAGAGTAGATACAGGGTTTCACCATGTTGACCAACCTGGTCTCAAACTCCTGACCTCAAGCAATCCACCTGTCTTGGCCTCTCAAAGTGCTGGGGCTACAGGCATGAGCCACTATGCCCGGCCAACTTATTTGATTTTTACAACACCCTGAGACGTGGCTGCTACTCTTCTCTTCCTGCTTTATTCTATTTTATTTATTATTATTTTTTTTTTTTAGGAATAGTTTCAGAAGGAATGGTATGAGCTCCTCTTTTTACGTCTGGTAGAATTTGACTGTGAACACATCTGGACCTGGACTGTTTTTGGTTGGTTGACTATTAATTACTGCCTCAACTGCAGACCTTGTAATTGGTCTATTCAGAGACTCAACTTCTTCCTGGTTTAGTCTTGGGACGGTGCAAGTGTCCAGGAATTTATCCATTTCTTCTAGATTTACTGGTTTATGTGCATAGAGTTGTTTCTAGTAAGCTCTGATAGTAGTTTGAATTTCTGTGGAATCAGTGGTGATATCCTGATTTATTTTAGAGACAGGGTCTCACTGAGCTCAAGCTCACATTATGGCGGAGGTACGGTCAGGGGGCCTCTACGCTGGAGCGTTCCCCACACTCACTTGCACCCAAGTGACGAGTCTCAGCTACTCGGAGGGCAGTGGTGCGATCGTGGCTCACTGCAGCCTCAAACTCCCAGGCTCAAGCAATCCTCCCTCCCCAGCCTCCCGAGTAACTGGAATTACAGGCACATACCACTAAACATCCAGGTATATCCCCTCTTGTAGAAGAGGAAACTGAAATACAAAAAGTTGAAGTGCCCAGGCTCATACAGCTGGGAGAAGCTGAGCTCGGACAGAAACCAGAGTGCTCAGGCTCCAAAGCCCAGGTCCTGCCACCACAGTACATTACCCAACCCCTGACACACACTCCCAGCAGTCCCTGCAGCCTCCTTATTAAACAACCTCTTTATAAAAGCCTCCTGGGAGCAGGTTTGAGTGAGAGGGAGGGGCAGAGAGCCCAAATGCTTTGTGAACCCGAAAAGGTGAGGTGTGGTGCAGAGAGAGAAGCTGGTGCTCCGCCAACACAACCAGGCAGCATCCCAGAATGTGCCAGAGGCATGGAGAGGGGCTGTGGGGCAGGGGCGCCTGAAGAAAGGGGCTAGACAGTCCCAGCAGAGGAGGGCATGGAGGAGAGGAAGGGGGGCCCCTTTCTCAACTTCCTAGACTCTAGATTAGCTCCTCTGGCCCAGCAGGGTTACAGAAATCTGAGGCTCCCTGCCAGCCAATCCTCTTCTCTCCAGCAAGAGTTCCCCTGGTGCCCTCAGCGGGCAAAGGACAGGACAGGATTGCCCTTCCCTCCCCACCCCCATCCTCCACCTTCATCCCGATCTCATGGGATTGCCACAACAGCCAGGCAACAGAAGGCGAAGGAGTCAGGCTCTCACACCCCATTACACATGGGAAAACTCAGACCGGGTGCAGTGGCTCATGCCTGCAATCCCAGCGCTTTGGGAGGCCGAGGTGGGTGGATCACTTCAAGTCAGGAATTTGAGATCAGCCTGGCCAACATGGTGAAACCCTGTCTCTACTAAAAATTAGCCGGGTGTGGTGGCGTGCACCTGTAATCCCAGCTACTAGGGAGGCTGAGGCAGGATTGTTTGAACCCAGGAGGCAGAGGTTGCAGTGAAGTGAGATCGAACCACAGCATTCCAGCCTGGACAACAGCGTGAGACTCCATCTCAGTAACAAAAAGCAAACAAACAAAAAACAAATGGGAAGACTGAGACCTAGAGAGGGAATGGGACTCCCAGAGGTGTCCCAGAGCCAGGGCAGACCTCTGAGAGTGAGGACACCCCCATGAGCTGGAGCCACAGGGGCAGGACCCTGGCTCCTGTATCCCAACTCTGTTTCCAGTCCAGGGCTCCCCCTTTGGGGGTCCTCCAGCTTGATCAAACCCACTAGTCTCACAATCAAACATCTGATCTTTTACCCAAACTGGCTCCATCTCCAGTCTGTCAGTTTCCAGGATGGGTACGCCCCAAGCTGATGCTCAAGCCTAAATCTTGGCACCTCCCAATGCCTCCTTCCCACTTCCCCAAGTGCCACCTGTCACCACGTCTGTAGATTCCGACTTCTGTATAACTGTGACTCCGCACACCTCTCTCCCTACAACATCTGCCTCAGTCCAACAGTTTCTCCACTGCAACGGCCTCCTAGCTGGTCTGCCTCGAGGTTTCCACACCAAATACACTTCCCACTCTGCATTCAGAGTGATCCTTGTTAAAGCAATCTGATCCTTTCACTCCCCTGTTTGAAACCACCTCTCCCCACGCCACCCTCCTTCCCAGGCCCATGAGGGTCAACCTAGTCTGACCCCCAAAACCTTCCAGCTGCATCTCCCATTGCCCCCTGCCCCTTCATATTCCAGCCACACTGGATTACCATTCCATTCCCTGAACACAGTGGTATGCCAGGTTAGCCTTTTATTGGCTCTTGAAAGCTGAATTGTGTAAGCCAGTTGTTGAACACAAGCATTATTAAAAACTAAATTATGGTTGGGTGCGGTGGCTCACGCCTGTAATCCCAGCATTTTGGGAGGCCCAGGCAGGCAGATCACTTTAGGTCAGGTGTTTGAGACTAGCCTGACCAACATAGTGAAATCCCATCTCTACTAAAAATACAAAACTTTAGCTGGGCTTGGTGGCGTGTGCCTGTAATCCCATCTACTCAGGAGGCTGAGGCAGGAGAATTGTTTGAACCCAGGGGGCAGAGGTTACAGTGAGCCAAGATCCTGCCACTGCGCCACAGGCTGGGTGACAGAGAAAGACTTTGCCCCTCCCCCCAAAACAGTAAATTGTATACAATTCAATGAATTGTATTACTAATGAAGAATAAATACTCAAAACTCATCACTTACTAATAAGTTTACTACAATTTCATTTATTTTTTTTTGAGGCAGGGTCTCACTTCTGCTACTCAGATGAGTAGTGTCACGATCTCAGCTCACTGCAGCCTCCACCTCCCACTCAGATGAGTAGTGTCATGATCTCAGCTCACTGCAGTCTCCATCTCCCTGGGCTCAGGTGATCCTCCTCTCACCTCAGCCTGGCACCCCTGGCACCACTGTGTCAGGCTAACTTTTTTTCTTTTTTAATAGACAGGGTCTTACTATGTTATCCAGGCTGGTCTCAAACTTCCTGAGTTCAAGAGATCTGCTGGTGTTGGCCTCCCAAAGTGCTGAGATTACAGGCGTGAGCCATTGCACCCAGCCAGTGGTGTGCTATTTACTGCCTATCTCTTCCAGGACAGCTCTTGGTGGTGTTACATTGGTAGCCTGAAATCAGCCATGGTGGGAGTATTTACACTTCAATCAACAAACATTACATATCAGCAGTTTTATTGATTTGTTGACTGTCTAGACCAGGGTGAGCAAACTACAAGCAAATCTGGCCTGCCACCTGATTTGTAAATAAAGTTTTATTGGAACACAGCCACACTCATGCATATACTTACTGTCTAAGGCTGTTTATGCACTGGCAAGGTTGAGTAACTGCAAGAAGATCATATGGCTCCCCAAGCCTAAGATGTTGCCACTTCATGGAAGGAGTTTGCTGACTGCTAGCCTGGACTTAAGAAAACACTGGAGGGGCCAGCCATGGTGGCTCATGCCTGTAATTCCAGCACTTTGGGAGGCCAATGAAGGCGGATCACTTGAGTTCAGGAGTTTGAGACCAGCCGGGCTAACATGGTGAAATCCTGTCTCTACTAAAAATACAAAAATGTGCTGGGTGTAGTGGCAGGTGCCTGTAATCCCAGGTACTCAGGAGGCTGAGGCAGGAGAATTACTTGAACCCAGGAGGCAGAGGTTGCAGCGAGCCAAGATTGTGCCACTGCATTTCAGCCTGGGCAACACAGTGAGACTCAGTCTTTACAAAAAAAAAAGAAAAAGAAAAAAGGCTGGGGTTGGTGGCTCACGCTTGTAATCCCAGCACTTTCGGAGGCCAAGGTGGGTGGATCACCTGAGGTCAGTTCAAGACCAGCCTGGCCAACATAGCGAAACCCCATCTCTACTAAAAACATAAAAATTAGCTGGATATGGTGGCTGGTGCCTGTAATCCCACCTACTTGGGAGGCTGAGGTAGGAGAATTGGTTGAATCCAGGAGGCGGAGGTTTCGGTGAGCCGAGATCGTGCATTGCACTCCAGCCTGGGCAGCAAGAGTAAAACTGTCAAGGAAGGAAGGAAGCGAGGGAGGGAGGGAGGGAGGGAGGGAAGGAAGGAAGGAATCACTATGTAAAAAGATAAAAAATTAAAAAAAAAAAAGAAAAAGGGAAGGAAGGAAGGGAAGGAAAGAAAAAAGAAAGAGAGAGAGAAAGAGATAGAAAAAAGAAAAGGAAAGAAAAGAAAAAAAGACAGAAACGCGAGGCATGGTCACCTATGCCTGTAATCCCAGCACTTTGGAAGGCTGAGGTGGGAGGATCACTTAAGCCCAAGAGTTTCAGACCAGCCTGGTCAACATAGTGAGACCTGGACTTTACAAAAAAAAAAAAAAAGTTTTAAAAATTATCCAGGTGTGATGGTGCATACCTGTAGTACCAGCTACTTGGGAGACTGAAGCGGGAGGATCACTTGAGCCCAGGAGTTTGAGGTTACAGAGAGTGATGAAGGAAAATTGTCCCAGTGGGTGGAACTTCAGGGCAATACATCTGTGGGTGCTTTCTGTGGAAGGAAAGGTGGCCTAAGGAACAGATTTATATGGACGCATGAGCAGTGTCTGATAGACTGGCCAGCTGCAGACACTTGGAAAGAGCACAGCTGGCCATCTGATGGTTTAGGAGACAGGACTGTGGACAGCTTCTCAAAATAGTCACAGGGTGGGAAGATTGTCATATAAATGCCCATCAGAGAGCAATCGGTGGAGGAGCCCTCAGTGGTTAAATAGGATGACTCATGTTGTAGATTGTGTCAGCCTCTTTCCCCAGCCAGATCCATGCTTTCTCAATGGTGCCATACGAAGTGCTTCACCACCAAATGTCTGTGTGTGCTAGAAAATGGCTGTGCTCAGTCTGGGTGTGGTGGTGCATGCCTGTAGTCCCAGCTACTTGGGAGGCTGAGGCAGAAGAATCACTTGAACCTGGGAGGCAGAGGTTGCAGTGAGCCGAGATCCCGCCATTGCATTCTAGCCTGGGCAACAATCGTGAAATACCATCACAAAAAAAAAAAAAAAAAAAAAAGGAACGTCTTTGTCCATGTTTGTTTTTTGAGACACAGTCTCACTCTGTCGCCAGGCTGGAGTGCAGTGGTGTGATCTCGGCTCACTGCAACCTCTGACTCCCTGGTTCAAGCGATTTTCTTGCCTCAGCCTCCCAAGTAGCTGGGACTACAGGCATGCGCCACCACACCCAGTTAACTTTTTGTATTTTTAGTAGAGACGGGGTTTCAACATGTTGGCCAGGGTGGTCTCGATCTCTTGACCTCGTGATCCACCTGCCTCAGCCTCCCAAAGTGCTGGGATTACAGGCATGAACCACTGTACCTGGCCTGTCCATGTTTTTTATACAGTGCTTTTAATTAGTTTTTGTTTTTTTAATTTTTTTTTTTCAAGACAGAGTCATGCTCTTTCATCCAGGCTGAAGTGCGGTGGCACGATCTTGGCTCACCGTAACTTCCACCTTAGACAATTCTCGAGTCTCAGCCTCCTGAGTAGCTGTGACTACAGGCTCCCGCCACCATGCCCAGCTACATTTGTTTTTGTGTTTGTATTCTGAGTAGAGATGGGGTTTTGCTATGTTGGCCAGGCTGGTCTTGAACTCCTGGCCTCAAGTGATTCACCCGCCTTGGCCTCCCAAATTTCTAGGATTACAGGCGTGAGCCACCATGCTGGCTTTTTTTTTTCTTCAGTTTTTAAAATTAAAAAGAAATATATTGCTGGGCATGGTGGCTCACACCTTTAATCCCAGCACTGTCACCCAGGCTGGCTCACTGCAACCTCCACCTCCCGGGTTCAAGTGATTCTCCCACCTTGGTCTCCTGAGTAGTTGGGGTTAGAGGCATGTGCCACCACGCCCAGTTAACTTTTGTATTTTTAGTAGAGACCAGGTTTCACCATGTTGACCAGGTTGGTCTCGAACTCCTGACCTCAGGTGATCTGCCTGCCTTGGCCTCCCAAAGTGTTGGGGTTACAGGCATGAGCCACTGTACCCCACCTGTCTGGCCAGTTTTTAAAACACTTTCAAGTGAGCTAGTCTTTGTTGAATAAAATCAAACATTTTGCTGCTTCATTTCTTTTTATCTCCAAGAGTTTCTGACACCAGCGTCTCTCTGTGAAGAAAGCAGTGAGTTTGGCTCTTGTTGCCCAGGCTGGAGTGCATTGGCGCAATCTCAGCTCACTGCAGCCTCTGCCTCCTGAGTTCAAGCAATTCTCCTGCCTCAGCCTCTGGAGTAGCTGGGACCACAGCATGCCACCACATCCAACTAATTTTTAAAAGTTTTATACAGAGGGTCTTTCTCTGTTGTCCAGGCTGGCTTTGAACTCCTAGCCTCAAGTGATCCTCCCCACTTTGGCTTCCCAAAGTGCTGGGATTACAGGCATGAGTCACCATGCCCAGCCTATAGTAAATTTCATTGTGAGGATTTCATATTTTTTGCAAGTTTCTTTTTTAGTCATCTGTGTGCCCTTCTATTTTACGCCTTATTAGCCTCTGTGCTTTACAGATGAGTCTAACAGGCCAATGTGGGGTCTTTTAAAAAATGGGGTGTGAAATGAAAGGGGAGAATTCTAGGCCCAGGTCTATGGACAAATCTGGTAAGGTTGGTTATCGATAAAGAATTACAACCTAATTGTAGTTAGGTTCTTTTTCCATTTTGCTGGAGCCGAGTAAATGTGCCATTTAAAAAAAAATCTATTTGGGCTGGGCACAATGGCTCACGCCTGTAATCCCAGCACTTTAGGAGGCCGAGATGGGAGGATCACCTGAGATCAGGAGTTTGAGACCAGCCTGACCAACACGGTGAAACCCTGTCTCTACTAAAAATGCAAAAATTAGCTGGGCATAGTGGTAGGCACCTGTAATCCCAGTTACTCAGGAGGCTGAGGCAGGAGAATCGCTTCAGCCCGGGAGGTGGGGGTTGCAGTGAGCCGAGATCGTGCCACTGCACTCCAGCCTGGGCCACAGAGCAAGACTCTGTATCAAGAAAAAGAAAAAGAAATTTGCTATAATACTAACCTGCGTAATTCATGTTTTATCATGTTTACATCAACAGCAAAGTGGCAGGGAGGCAGCTGAGTCACAGCACTTACAAATTCTTTCTTTAGAAGGAAATTTTCCTCTGATTTTCTATCACACCAGTTGAGTTTTCTTTGCTCCCATAAGTCAGTTGCTGGTACATAAAGGGAGGTTGGGGAGGGAATTCAGGAGGGCAAGAATGGTATCATCAGCCTTAACCTCTTCCCCAGGCCATGCATGCTCATAAATTATCAACAGACTTCCCAATGTCATGTTAAAAAATAAGAAAGACTCAACTGAATGAACACAGTCCTGCTTTACTTTTTTCTTTCTTTCTTTCTTTTTTTTTCTTTGAGACAAGGTCTCACTCTGTCACCAAGGCTGATATACAATGGCGCAATTTTGGCTCACTGCAACCTCCACCTCCTGGGCTCAAGCGATTCTTGTGCCTTAGCCTCTCGAGTAGCTGAGACTTCAGGCATATGCCACACATAGGGCTAATTTTTTGTATTTCAGTAGAGACAGGTTTTCACCATGTTGTCCAGGATAGTCGTCAACCTCTGAGCTCAGGCGATCTGACCACCTCGGCTTCCCAAAGTGCTGGGATTACAGGCATGAGCCACCACGCCCTGTCCCTGATCTGCTCTTTATAAGAAAATTGTAAGAGATTGCGCCATTGCACTCCAGCCTGGGCGACAAAGGAAGACTCCATCTCAAAAAAAAAAAGAAAGAAAGAAAGAAAAGAAAACAAAATGTATATGAAACAATCCTCAATAAATGATGGCTGATAGTTTTATTTTAGTAATAACTTTGGGTGAGGGGGGTTCCACAATATCAATGATCAAGAAGAGAATAATGCCAATTAACATGAATCGACCAGGTATGGTGGCTCACACCTGTAATCCCAGCACTTTGGGAGGCCGAGGTGGGTGGATCATTTGAGGCCAGGAGTTCAAGACCAGCCTGGCCAACATGGTGAAACCCCATCTCTATTAAAAATACAAAAATTAGCCAGGATGGGGTGTGGTGGCAGGCGCCTGTAATCCCAGCTACTCGGGAGGCTGAGGCAGGATGATCTCTTGAACCTGGGAGGCAGAGATTGCAGCGAGCTGAGATTGTGCTGCTACACTCCAGCTTGAGTGACAGAGCGAGACTCTGTCTCAAGCAAAACAAACAAAAGTTAATATAAGGCTTACATATCTTAACTTTTTTGATCCTGTGGGTAGGTGTTATTATTCCCATTTTACAGAGGAAGAAACTGAGGCATGGGAAAGTTCAGCAACAAGCCCAAGGTCATACATCTACTTATGGCAGAGTCAGGCAGTCTTCACCCCACAGCCAACTGATTTTTAGATGGACTGGGGACTGGACCCCTTGAACCATTTTCTTTTCTTTTCTTTTTTTTTTTTTTTGGAGACAGAGTTTTGCTCTTGATGCCCAGGCTAGAGTACAGTGTCACGATCTCGGCTCACCCCAACCTCCACCTCCTGGGTTCAAGTGATTCTCCTGCCTTGCCATCCTGAGTAGCTGGGATTACAGGTGCCTGCCACCATGCCCAGCTAATTTTGTATTTTTAGTAGAGACAGGATTTCTCCATGTTGGCCAGGCTGGTCTCGAACTTTCGACCTCAGGTGATCTGCCTGCCTCAGCCTCCCAAAGTGCTGGGATTACAGGCATGAGCCACTGTGAATGGACACTTGGACCTTTTTTTTCCCCCAACAACAAGGCTAAAGCAGGTGATGAAGCCATGGTGTCCCCAGGGACTTCTTTGTCCAACTTTGCCAGTAACCTGGTTAGACACAATCATTCTTGATTCTGAACTGTAACCCAGGAAGAGGCAATTGGGAATGAGGCCCTGGCCTGCTGGTGACATCATAGAGGGGAAGGTTCCGTGAGAATAGTCAGGCCTTTCTGGAAGTCCAATGCCACAGTCTGCATTGAGCTGGGCTCAGGAAGGAAGGGAAATCCAGGTGGGGCCTGTTGGGCCCAGGTCTTGAGCGCTCTTCCCTCTAGAGTTCCCAGCACAGTCATGGATCAAAACTTAAGGCCTGAAAAGGCTCAGAATGAGGCAGACACCAATAACGCAGACGTGTTCTTCCACTCCCACTCATCACCCCCATACCACAGGCCAGGCCACGGTGGATCTCACCACCATCACAGGTCACACCACGGCGTGCCCCATCATCCTGATGAACCTCACCACCCTCCGGAGTTCCAAGACTTCCATGGCCGTGCATCCTCCTCCCATATCCCCCAGTCTCACCGCCACGAGACTCGGAGTCATGGCAGGGCCCATGGCCCCACAGGCTTCGGCCTGGCTCCTCCTCAAGGCACCGCTCCCTCCCACCATCCCTATGCTGAGGACTACCCTGATGGCAGGAGGCTTTCCGACATGTCCCAATACAGTGGGTCCCAGCAGCAGAGTGACTCCCGCTACCACAGGGGGTCCCACCACCACGGCAGACAGCACTATCTCGGTGAGAATTTGTCCCCCTATTCCTCTGGCATATCCCACCAACGCAGCGAGGCTTCCCACCGTGATGGGTCCTCCCTGCCCCATGAACCTGTTGCCTACAGTGAGTCCTTCCACCAAAATGAGGCTTTCTACATTAGCGGGATCCAACCCGACGGGACCCACCATCGCCAAGCCCACCAACATGGCTGGCCCCACCATCGCCAAGTGCAACAGCATGGAAGGCCTCCTCATCACGGAGAGGTCCTTTCCCATCCTTCCTTTGTAGGTATACCTGACTATCATGGCAAGTACCGCCAAGGTGATCGCCACCCCGGTGAGCACCACCACGATGAGCATCCCCACCACTCACAGCACCACCACCACCAGACCCAGCAGCACCAAGACCACCACCCCCACCGAGACCACCACCACGGCGCACATCATTCCAGTTACCTCCGAAGTGACTACCAGTATAGGGACTACGTCCAGAGCCTTTCCCAGCTCTCCATCCCACAGCAGTCCCCGAACCTGATTCACGGTGCCCTCAGCCCTGGTGCTTTTCATGCAGGAGCCTTCCCCTCTCACGTGGCACACCCAAGGGGCTCGGCCCACATTATGATTCCATCCATCACTGCAATCCACTCACATGCCAACCAGATGTCCAAAAAACTCCATCCCCAGATTATCTCCATCAAAGACTCAGAAAGCTGGGGCAAAGAAGAGGGGCAATCTCGGAAACACAAAAGTGAGTCCTTGCTGGGCCCCTCATGCCAACTCCTGCTGCCTGGCGCAGGTTCCAGACCTGACCTGGGCCCCACACTGACCTTCCATTGGATGGGAGCCCTCAGGATCCCCAGAAGTGAACTCCAAATCCCCAGCAGGCTGGGTCCTGCCACAGAAGGCACCAGACTAGCACAGAAGCGGCTTAGCCAGCGGAGGGCCAGCAAGCAGACGGGAGTGACCATGGATGCTGGCCCAGGCTGGGAGGGTGCTTGGGACCTTGTGTCCCCCGCCTGCACGCACTTGACTTTCTGTCCCTCTTCCTTTCAGTTGGCCGGCTCCAGCGGACCCACAAGAGGAGACAGTCTACCAACCTCTTACAGTGGCTGTGGGAAAAGTTAAGCCACCTCATTCAGGGCTTCCGGGAAATGATCCGGTCGCTGACCCAATCCCTGGCCTTTGAAACCTTCATCTTCTTCATCGTCTGCCTCAACACCATCATGCTGGTGGCCCAGACCTTTGCAGAAGTCGAGATCCGGGGTGGTAAGAGCCAAGGAGTCCTGTTGCCCTGGAGAAGCCACTGTGCTGTTCCAGGGCCTCCGTGGGCCTGATCCAGTGCGGGGCGGTTCATAGGACTCAGCTCACTTGATCCTCACCCCTGGGAAGTAGATGGCATTGCCTGGTGTTAGCAGCTCAGAAAGACCACGCTGAGGTCGGCCGGCCAGAGACATGAGGATCAGCTGGGCTGGAGGCGGTGCTGTTCGCGCCGCAGCCACGAGGGGACGCATCTGCTCCAAATGTGCAGGCGGGCGGGTGTGTGGGCCTGAGCTTTGCCAGAAGGGCCGGGAGCGGAGAAGGCCCTGGAGGGAGAGGATGGAAGGCCAGGGAAGCCTGGGCCCTCTGAGGCCGTGGAGCAGGGTGACGGCTGCCTCAGGTTCCATTCTAAGCACTTTGCTTGTGTTCATGCATTTAATGCTCACAATTCTATCAAGTGGACTTCAATTATCCCCATTTTATTTTATTTTATTTTAGACGTAGTCTCGATCTTTTGCCCAGGCTGGAGTGCAGTGCGTGATCTCGGTTCACCGAAACCTCCGCCTGCTGGGTTCAAGTGATTCTCCTGTCTCAGCCTCCCAAGTAGCTGGGATTACAGGCATTAGCCACCACACCCGGCTAATTTTTGTATTTTTGGTAGAGACGGAGTTTCACCACGTTGGCCAGGCTGATCTCGAACTTCTGACCTCAGGTGATCTGCCTGCCTCGGCCTCCCAAAGTGCTGGGATTACAGGCATGAGCCACTATGCCCAACCACAGTTATCCCCATTTTAAAGACAAGAAAACCAAGGCACAGAGCAGTGGTTAAGTCGCACAGCTGCTTAGGCAGAACCGGGGAAAGCCTAGGAATCCGAGCTTGTGTGAGGCTCATGCTGAGGAGAGGGAGGGTTCTGGGTGCTGGGACAGCCCTGTGTGCACCCTGTGTCCCTGCAGAGTGGTACTTCATGGCCTTGGACTCCATCTTCTTCTGCATCTATGTGTTGGAAGCCCTGCTCAAGATCATCGCCCTGGGCCTCTCGTACTTCTACGACTTCTGGAACAATCTGGGTGGGTGGGGCCGGGGCCAGGCTGCAGGTGTTTAGTCTGGGGTGGGGGGTGCTCAGATCGAGAGAGGGGTGGGGAAGGGGGTGCTGTCATCAGGATCCTGCCGGGCTCAGGTGCCCCTGTGCCCTCAGATTTCTTCATCATGACCATGGCCATGCTGGACTTCGTGCTGATGCTGACCCACTCCTTCGACATCTACCACCAAAGCCTCTTCCGGATCATCAAGGTCTTCAAGAGCCTTCGGGTCCTGAGGGCCATCCGGGTCTTGCGGAGGCTCAGGTCCGTGGCCATGGCTCCCGCCCGGGGCAGGCACTCCAAAGGAAGAGGGGACACAGTTCGGGGCCCCCAAGAAATCCACTGGGACCTGCTCAAGGGTTGGGGGCCCAAGAGGCTGCTGACCCCAGCCTGCTTCTGCCTCCTGCCATGCACTGGAATCAGCCCCCTCATTTTTCCAGAGAGGCCGAGACTCACCCAAATTACCAAGTCAGGGACCTCCTGCCTTCAGCGCTAGCTCTGGCTGCTGGGCACAGACCCCCCCACTCTGGTGACTCAGTCCCTGCTTTTCTGTCCACAGCTTCCTGAACAGTGTCCAGGAAGTGACAGGGACCCTGGGCCAAACCTTGCCATCCATCGCAGCCATCCTCATCCTCATGTTTACCTGCCTCTGTATCCTGGTGCTGCAGGGGCTGGGGGTGGGGCCTGAGGGGCTGCAGGGAAAGGGGTGTGGGGGTTGGTGATGGAGCAAGGCACTGGGGTGGCGGTAGGACCCGAGAGCCAAGTTTGGCCCTGACCAGCCAGTCCTCTTCTCCGTGGTCCTCCGAGCACTGTTCCGCAAATCGGACCCCAAGCACTTCCAGAACATCTTCACCACCATCTTCACCCTCTTCACCTTGCTCACGCTGGATGACTGGTCCTTCATCTATATGGACAGCCATGCCCAGGGTAGGGCAGGCCCCAGGCTGCGGGGATGGCAGGGGATTGGCCGGATGGACTGGCCCTGAGGGCTCAGTGACCCCATCAGCAAAGTGGGGCTTCTGATGCCTGTGGGTTGGGGTGTGGGGGGGCAGATCCGGGTTGGTGCCCAAGCACAGCTTGACTGCGGCCTCTGACCTGCTCCCCGCAGGCGCCTGGTACATCATTCCCATCCTCATGATTTACATCATTATCGAGTACTTCATCTTCCTCAAGTGAGGACCCACCCCTGCTCTGCTGCCCAGTGCCACCCCCTCCTCCTCCTCGCCCCTGGGACTCCTACGCCAGCCCTCTCACCCTGATCATGCCACGCTGAACCCACAGGAAGTACAGGGTACCCCTCTCCTCTGGCCTCCTCACTGAGGGCACCCTCCTTTCCCCCTCCCAGCCTGGTGATTGCTGTCCTGGTGGATAACTTCCAGATGGCGCTGCTGAAAGGCCCCGAGAAAGTAAAGCAGGAGGGACCTCGTGGGGAGGGACGGGTGGACCCAGTCAGGAAGCTGGAAGAGTGAGGTGAGAGGGCTCCAGGGATGAGCAGGCCTGGGACGCTGGCAGATCTGAGGCCTCTTCTTCCCAGAAGGATGCCCAGATCCAAAAGAATCTGCCGGAAGACTCATTGACAGAGCTCAAAGCTGCAGGTACCAGCTCGACCTACCCTGGCCCCACCTGCCCGACCTCAGTGGGGGCCAGTCTCTCCAGGCCCCCAACTGCCTTCCACAGTTAGACACAGAGTCCCAGGCTCAGTTTTAGAGTTTTAGAATTTGAGACTCAGGAGGACTTTAGTCCAGAGGACTCTAGGACAATCCTCCAAAGCCAATTAAACTGCTTGTCAAATCTTTTTTTTTTTTTTTGAGATGGAGTCTTGCTCGGTTGCACAGGCTAAAGTGCAGTGGCACGATCTCTGCTCACTGCAACCTCTGCTTCCCAGGCTCAAGCAATCCTTCCATCTCAGCCTCCTGAGTAGCTGGGACTACAGGCATGTGCCACCACGCCCACCTAATTTTTTTATTTTTTAGTAGAGATGGGGTTTCACCATGTTGGCCAGGCTGGCCTCAAACTTGAACTCCTGACCTCAGATGATCCTCCCATCTTGGCCTCTCAAAGTGCTGAGATTACAGGTGTGAGCACTGCACCCAGCCCTGCTCGTCCGATCTTAAAAAACCCACCTGGGGCCAGGTACAGTGGCTTACGCCTTCATCCTAGCACTTTGGGAGGCTGAGACAGGCAGATCGATTGAGGTCAGGACTTCCAAGTCCAGCCTGGCTTCTACTAAAATACAAAAATTAGCCCAGCATAGTGGTGTGTGCCTGTGATTCTAGCTACTCGGGAGTCTGAGGCAGGAAAATCACTTAACATGGGAGGCAGAGGTTGCAGTAAGCTGAGATGGTGCCACTGCCCTCCAGCCTGGGCAACAGATTGAGATTCGGTCTAAAAAAAGAGGCTGGGTGAGGTGGCTCACACCTGTAATCCCAGCACTTTGGGAGGTCAAGGTGGGTGGATCACTTGAGGTCAGGCGTTCAAGACCAGCTTGGCCAACATGGTGAAAACCCATCTCTACTAAAAATACAAAAATTAGCTGGGTGTGGTGGCGGGTGCCTGTAATCACAGCTACTTGGGAAGCTGAGGGGGGAAAATCACTTGAACCCGGGAGGCAGAGGTTACACTCCAGCCTGGGAGACAGTGAGAATCTGTCTCAAAAAAAAAAAGAAAGTTCTGATTGGCCAGGACTAAGTCACCTGTCTTTGAAGCTGGAGGGTGGATGTGGACTGAAAGGGGGTAGGAGTGATTGGTTCCTCAGGAAAATGGGAATACTTCTACCAGAAAGAAGTGTGGCGGGGTGGGGGGTGTGCCAGACAGGCAAACAAAAAGAACTGCATGGAGCTGCACGCCTGGAAAAGCAGGCTCTTGGAGCAGCCTGGACAGAAACGCCTTTCGCCGTTCTCTTCCTGACACAGGGGGTTCCTCCGCCTCCTCTCCACGTCCACCCTTCTTGACCTCACCCTTCTTTCTCTACATCCAGAGCCCAAAGAGGTGTTGAGTGAAGGCACCATGCTGAAGCGACTCATCGAGAAGAAGTTTGGGACCATAACTAAGAAGTGAGGAGACAGGAAGGGAGCGAGGCCGGGGGCTAAGGGTGAGGCCTGGCTGGAGGGCTGCGGGAGAAGGGGCATTGCTAGCCCCTCTGGAAGGGGATGGAGGGCTGAGACTTGTGGATGAGACTATGGGTGCAGCATGGAGACCCGGAGTGGTTCCTGCACATCCAGAGGCGTGTGTGCCACCTGGGTAATCCCAGCAGCAAGCACTCCACCCATTCCTTCATCCCAGAGCCATCCCCAACCTTTGTCAGAGTGGTCCCTGGTAGGGCTCCGGGGACCCAAAGAGGACACAGACTCAGCCCCCGCCCATGAGGACCCCACCTCTAAAGACCTGTGTTGGGCCACGGAGGATGAGTGGACTTCAGCCGGGTGGAGGGATGATGAGGCAATTGGAGGAACGGCTTAGGTCAAGGCCTGGAACCCAGATGCTCAACCTCCATTCTTGTCTACTTGAATGACCAGCTAGACCAGGACAGCTGGGGACTCATGCTGTCCCCATGAGAAGGATCTCTGGGGAGCCAGGCCTTGGAGCACCAGGAGCCCTGCCGGAGCCTGGCAAACCCTCTTCTTTCTTTTTCTTTCTTTATCCGTCTTTCTTTCTTTTCCTTCTTTCTTTCTTTCTATTTTTCTTCTTCTTTTTTCTTCTTTCTTTCTTTCCCTCCCTCCCTCCATCCTTTCCTTCCTTCCCTCCCTCCCTTCTCTCTGTCTCCTTTCTTCCTTCCTTTATTCTTTCCTTCCTTCCTTCCCTCCCTCCCTCCCTCTTTCTTTCTTTCTTTCTTTTT
>CAUYQU010011925.1:0-98453 GCA_963574635.1 Cheracebus regulus
AGTTCAAGACCAGCTTGGCCAACATAGTGAAACCCTGTCTCTACTAAAAATACAAAAATAAGCCAGGTGTGGTGGCATGTGCCTGTAATCCCAGCTACTCAGGAGGTTGAAACAGGAGAATTGCCTGAACCCAGGAGGCAAAGGCTGCAGTGAGCTGAGATCACACTACTATACTCCAGCCTGAACAACAGAGCAAGACTGTCTCGAAAAATAAAAATTAAAAAAGGCCAGGTGCGGTGGCTCACGCCTGTAATCCCAGCACTTTAGGAGGCCAAGGAGGGCAGAGAACCTGAGGTCAGGAGATCGAGACCAGCCTGACCAACATGGAGAAACCCCATCTCTACTAAAAATACAAAATTAGCTGGGTGTGGTGGTGCATGCCTGTAATTCCAGCTACTCGGGAGGCTGAGGCAGGAGAATCACTTGAAATGAGAGGTGAAGGTTGCAGGGTGAGCCAAGATCATGCCGTTGCACTCCAGCCTAGGCAACAAGAGCGAAACTCCATCTCAAAAATAAATAAATAAATAAATAAAATAAAAAATAAGATAAACATCTTAGGGACTCAAAGGACTCAGAACATCTGCTTGGGGGTGAAAGGTGCCTCAGGAGGGAACTGGAATGCTCACATTTTACAGCTTTATCTTCCCGAGATGGTTTCAACCACAGCAGAACCGCCTGAGTCACTGTGCAGGAGACAGAGCCCACAACCCAGAGAAAGACCTGGGACTTTAGGTTTTCTTTAAACTGTTAAACTAGTGCTGGCCTATCGCCTGGTGCCCTTCTAGTCTTGCCCGAGTCCTCCGGCTGCTCAGCAAGACTGAAGCTGCCCCTCAAAGCCCCTGTCCTATGCCATGCCACAGCACTCATCCATCTTGTAGCCATCCTGTAATTCCAGGTGTGACTGTAATTTGCTGAGGTTTACAGAAAAAAACATTTTTTTAGTCCCAGCAATTACAAAAATCATAGCCAAGGGTGAGGTGGGCAATGAGAAGTGGCATGACTCTTTCAAGGCCCCCAGCAATGAGCTAAGCAGGCATCACACCTGTGGATTCAGCCCTTCCAGGCACGGGAGCCCCCACTGGGAACTTTCAGATGCCCACCTGGTTCAAAGTCCAGTGAACACTCACACCTAACTAATGAAACCAGGTGCACAAGGGTCCCGCCTGGCACCCAGCCTCAGCCCTGTACACACTCCCATCCCAGGTCCACACAGATGGGACCCGCCGCTCTGAGCAGGATGCAATGCGACCCAAGCTTCTCATGTGAAGCCTTCACATGTGGGAGAGGAGCATCCTGTTTGCCTGTAGTGGCTCTGAGGCTCAGACTTCAAAGGAGAGAAGAAAAAAGGCCAGTGCTGGGGGCACCCAGGGCAGAGGAGGAGGGGGAGGGAAGGAGGCTGCTTCGGCTGGGAGGAAGCGCAGGGCCCTGAGATCCTGAGGCTGCCAGCAAGCCTAAGGGGAGTGGGCTGTGAACTAAGAGTGTAAGGGCCACTCCCTGCTGGGGCAGGTGTGAAATGCCCCACAAGTGCAGAAGTCCTTCAGGCAGAGGCTTCCTGCTCTGGGAGCCCTTGCCCATCTCCCTTGCTGCTGCAGTGACTGGGCGGCAGCTGAGGCTGTTGGACCCAGGCAGGCTGGAGAAAGGAGCAGATGTCACCCCCAAAGTCTTCATGCGCCTGGGCTGCGGGAAGCCTGATTGCTCTACACAGGGTGCACAGGCAGACTTCTGACTGCCACCAGCCGAGGACCTACCAGGCCTGGCTCAGGAGACCACAGCAACAGGGTGCTCCTGGGACAGGGCTCAGCAAAGGTGACTTAGAGGATAGAGAATGCAACTAAGGCTGGGCACAGGGGCCCATGCCTGAAATCTTAGCACTTTGGGAGGCTGAGGCAGGTGGCTGAGGCTGTCTCTACTAAAAATACAAAAAATTAGCCTGGACACAGTGGCTCACGCCTATAATCCCAGCACTCTGGGAGGCCGAGGCGGGTGGATCACCTGAGGTTGGGAGTTTGAGATCAGCCAGACCAACATGGAGAAACCTCGTCTCTATTGAAAATACAAAATTAGCCAGGTGTGGTGGCACACGCCTGTAATCCCAGCTACATGGGAGGATGAGGCCGGAGAATCACTTGAACCCCAGAGGCGGAGGTGATGGTGAGCCGAGATCGCACCACTGCACTCCAGCCTGGGCGATGAGAGCAAAACTCTGTCTCAAAAAAAAAAAATAGTAATAAAAATTAGCACATCTTGGTGGCACCCGCCTATAGTCCCAGCTACTAGGGAGGCTGAGGTGAGAGGATCACCTAAGCCTGGAGAGGCTGAGGCTGCAGTGAGCTCAGATCACACCACTGCACTCCATCCTGGGTAACAGATCCAGACCCTGTCTCAAAAAAAAAAAAAAAAAAAAAAGGAGAACTCGCCTAAAACTTTCTTCCAAGAAAGCGGCCAGAGATAGTGGCCCAGCTAGCTGCTGGCCAGAGCCTCATCTATCATAGGGGAAGTAGCTGCGACTGGGGTCCAGTAAATGTTTACCAGTGCATGGACAGAAACCGTTCGCTGTGCAGCAGCAGAGGCTGGGGAAGTGAACTGGGCTGGTACCAACGCGGCCGCAGTGCCCTCCAGCCCTGCGCTGTGCAGCATGTGGGCGTTCTTTCATTCAGTCCTCCCTGCAGCGCTATGAGGACCCTGATTTGACAGGGAAGGCTTAGAGGTTCCTCACAGTTCTGGAGGCTGGAAGTCCAAGGTCAGGTGCCATCAGGGTTGTTTCTCCTGAGGCCGCTCTCCTTAGCTTGTAGACCACACTTTCTCCCTGCATCTTCACGGGGTCTCCCCCATGCATGTGTGTCCTTACCTCCTCTTCTTTTGTTTGTTTTTGGGTTTTTGGGGGTTTTTTTTTTTTTTTTTTTGAGATAGAGTCTGGCTCTGCTGCCCAGGCTGGAGCACAATAGCACGATCTCTGCTCGCTGCAACCTCCACCTCCTGGGTTCAAGCGATTCTCCTGTCTCAGCCTCCTGAGTAGCTGGGATTACAGGCATTTGCTGCTACACCCAACTAATCTTTTGTATTTTTAGTAGAATCAGGGTTTTACCATGTTGGTCAGGCTGGTCTTGAACTCCCTACCTCAGGTGACCTGCTCACCTTGCCCTCCCAAAGTGCTGGGATTACAGGTGTGAGCCACCACGCCTGGTCTACCTCAGTAAAAAAAGAGGGTGGCCTAGCGGTCCCCCTCTTCTTGTAAGGACACCAGTCAAATTGGATTAGGGCCCACCTCAATGTCCTCGTTTAATGTTGATTACCCCTTTAAAGGCCTGTCTCTAAATAAAGTCACATTCTGGGGATTAGGACTTCAACATATGGATTAGGGAGAGGAAGTTCAGCATATAACAGTGAGCAAAACAGATGGGTGGGAGGCCAGCCCTGGCAGGCTACAGAGCCCCTACTCCCAACATGAGGCCATCTGCCATTCGCAAGGCAGGACAATGAAAACGAGGGCTGCAAAGAGAATTTAACATGGAAAACTGCCATGAATGTTAAATGACTGATACTAAATTTTAAAACACACCCTATCTAAAAACAATGATTCCAAATACGTTCTTTTTTTTTTTTTTGAGATGGGGTACCACTCTGTCACCCAGGCTGGAGAGCAGTGGTATGATCTCGGCTCATTGCAACCTCCACCTCCCAGGTTCAAACAGTTCTCCTGCTTCTTCCTCCTGAGTAGTTGTGATCACAGGCACGCACCACCACATCTGGCTAAGTAAAGATGGGGTTTCACCATGTTGACCAGGCGGGTCTCAAACTCCTGACCTCAGGTGATCCACCCTCCTCAGCCTCCCAAAGTGTTGGGATTACAGGCATGAGCCACCATGCCCGGCTCCACATACATTCTTTAAGAATGTATCCATGTGTCTAGGTGAGAAATAAATATCGTGAAAGGTCAGTAGTGGGATGAATGGTGCTCCCCTAAACTTACATCCACTTGGAATCTTAGAATGGACCTCATTTGAAAAGAGGGTTGGTTAAGGGTCTCAAAATGAAATCATTCTCCATTTAGGGTGGGCCCTAAATCCAAGGACTGGGTGTCCTTATCAGAAGAGGAGGGGACACAGAGACACAGAAGGAAGAAGGTGTGTGAAGGCAGAGGCAGAGATCGGTGATGCAGCCAGACACCAAGGAGCGCTAAGGAGTGCTGGCAGCCCCCAGCAGTCTGGAAGCTGGAAGGGGCAAAGAAGTACCCCCGACCCACCAGAGCCTTGCAGGGAACAGGGCCCTGCCAACACCTTGATGTCAGATTTTCAAACAATTTCTGCTGAGAGAATACATTTCTGCTGTTTGAAGCCACCTGGCTTGGGGTCATTGCTTACAACAGCCCAAGGAGGCTCATCTAGTTAGCTTGCTGGTTTCACCTCACCCCTGCTCAAGTACAGAAAATGAAGGGGGCCTAGGGGTCCCAGACAGTGCCATCAAGCAGGGCTTCCTGAGGAGAACTGACCTCATCAGGTCTGAACTGTGATGGGCACCTGAACAACATGGTCAGACTCCTTAGATGTCCACAAGGAAGAGAAAAATGGAGCCATCTGGGCTAAGGGGGAGGCTGGAGGTGAGTGGAAGACACAGGAGCAGAGCAGAGGCAGCCATCCGTCCTACAAACGGCTGTCAGTGAAGCAGAAAACTCAAGTTGGCAGCTGAGCTGCATTCTGTATCTTTTTTTCTTTTTGGCCAAGACAGTTGTGGCTTAGCAAGGTTTGGGGTTTTGGCATCCCCACATCTGCGAGCTGCATGCCTGGACTATAAACTGTTTAGCATCGTTGCCTTGGGATCCAATCCTACAGGCTGCTGGAAGTGAGACTCAGACAAAAATGAGGAAAGAGGCTGCCTGAAGATGTGCAACTCTGCACAACCGTCCTGCAAAACAAGGTCCTTATATTACCAAGGCACCTCTCCTCTCCAGATCCCAGACAGTGCTGTGACTGACCAGGATTTGCCCTTCTTGCAAGGAAAAATATCCATGCAGTGCTCCAACTTCAGACTGTTCAAAATGTGCTCCTCCAGGACAGGACTTCCCCTTGATGCATACTCATCTGTGCAGAAACGAGGAGCTCAACCAGCCTTGAAGGCCCCTCTATGAATGTTGTGTCACTGTCTCCATTCATTGCATTTCGAGCCTAATAAATATTTTAACACTTCTCAGAAAACAAGTACAGAAGATCTAAACAAAACAAGCATCCTCGCTTCTCTTCAAAATCCTCTGCCATGTTATTTTAATCAGGCACAAGAAGAAAAAATAATTCCTTAGGACAATGAAAGTTTAATTAGTGGGATATCATATTTCCTTTAAGAACTTGGTTTCGTTTTATATGAAAATCACTGAAAGGTGGAAGCACCACTGTCTCCGAATTGCAGCTCTAGAATGCGTCCTCTTTCCACACACATGGATTACAGATGTGCTTTTGTACCCATGCAAGGAGACAGAAAGGGAGAAGAAAGAAAGCTCCTGTCCCTCCAGTCCTCAGAAGTGGCTGGGCATTAACAAGGCTGTTGGGCAAGGTGCAAACAGGGGTGTGCCCACCCCCTAAAGTAAAGTCCACCTCCTTTTCCTTTTTTTTTTTTTTTCAGTCCTTGCCTCTTCCTGGTAATAGAAGACCACCTCCCTTTCAAGTGGGAATAGGCTGCACCCAGGAGGAGGCCTGAGGGCATCTGGCAGAGAGCAGATGAGCAGATGAAGCAGCTCAAGTGAGTCCTTGCCCCTTGCCCCAGAGAGCCAGGACGGGCCACACAGAAGGCTCTGTCACCTTGCATGGCACTCCAGCTTCGTAGACAGAGCAGCCAGAGATGTACAGTGTACCGGGGGTGGGATCGGAACTCCAGAAGGAGTCTGGACACCAACAGGAGCGGAGAGACCTTGCTTGGACGAAATCCTCTCCCAAGCTCACGGGTTACAGGTTCAGTGCTATCACGCATGTGGAGTGGATTGTGTGCTTTCTTCTATAGTCCATACGACTCAAATTCCAGGCCCAAATGACATGACTCCCTTTCTGCTGGGGGAAGAGGCATTTTAATTTTGCATTTTGCCATTGAAAGGGGAGTTAAATGCTCCTTTGAGTGCCACTATCCCCTCCTCTTCCCCCAAATACCTTTTTTTTTTTTTTTTTAGACAGAGCCTCAGGCTGTCACCAGGCTGGAGTGGAGTGGTGCAATCTCGGCTCACTGCAACCTCCGACTCCCTGGTTCAACCGATTCTCCTGCCTCAGCCTCCTGAAAAGCGGGGTTTACAGGCAAACATCACCATGCCCAGCTAATTTTTTTTTTTTTTTTTTTTTTTTGCCCAGCTGATCTTTTTTTTTTTTGAGACAGAGTTTCACTCTTGTTGCCCAGACTGGGACAATCTCCCAGGTTGAAGCAATTTTCTGCCTCAGCCTCCCAAGTAGCTGAGATTACAGGCATGTGCCACCACATCTGGCTAATTTTGTATTTTTAGTAGAGACAGGGTTTCTCCATGTTGGCCAGGCTGGTCTCAAACTCCCAACCTCAGGTGATCCGCCCGCCTTGGCCTCTCAAAGCGCTGGGATTACAGGCTTAAGCCACTGCGCCTGGCCCCAAATACCATTTTAAAGTTGCAAAAAATATCCCAAAGTATTTCAAATACTGCCCTTCCCGCCCTGACCCTCATGAGGCAGATGGCTATGGTGTAGGCAGGCAGTTAACTTCCCTTCCGTTTGAAAAAGCCACACCTGCCCTTTCTGGTGAAGTATGCTGGAAAATAACCATTTCTGTCCTGGGTTTGATCTTTTGGAGCAAATGTCACCCGGCACCCACGAGACTGACATGTCCCAAGTCTGTGGCTCTGGCCACCACCACAGCCAAGGAGAGGGAAACATGGTCATATAGGGGCACTCAGGCCGAGGTCCTGTTTGGAGAAATAATGGGGCAGGGGAGGTATTGGGCCCTCAGCTGACCACCATCGGCCAGGCAGCCCCTCTGTCACCCTCCCAAGTCCTCAACAGCTGGTCCACCCCTCTTATTTCTGTTGAAAAGGCAGCATTTCTCACCTCCTTAACGTTCTGGGGAAACTCAAAGAAACCGTATTGCTAAAACGGGCCCCCATTCATGGCTCCTTTCTCTGTCAAGGATGTGGCTGGGAGTGCTAGCATCTCTCCCAAGTCTTTTCCTTTTTTTTTTGTGACAGAGTCTCACTCTGTTGCCCAGGCTGGAGCACAGTGGCGTGGCCTTGGCTCACTGCAACCTCTCCCTTCCAGGTTCAAGCGATTCTCCTGCCTCAGCCTCCTGAGTGGCTGGAAGTACAGGCATGTGCCACCACACTTGGCTAATTTTTGTATTTTTAGTAGAGACAGGGTTTCACCACGTTGGCCAGGCTGGTCTCTAACTCCTGACCTCAGGTGATCTGCCCACCTCAGCCTCCCAAAGTGCTGGTTTTCCTTTTTTTTTTTTTTTTTTTTTTTTTTGTGAGCAACAGAGGATAAGGACTTCCTTTTGAGTGGAGAAGATCACCTCAGCTCTGCTTTTCCAGGCTAGAGTTTAGCATCAGACCTGAAGCCTCAGGAAGGCATCCTAGCAGATGCAAAATCTACTTTTATGTGTAAGCATGGGGATCCCTCATAGTCATGGAAGAAGAATGAGCACCCCACTCCCCCAAGCCCATGCCCTTCTCTTCCGTGGACTGAGAAAGCCACAAAATTGCCATGTGCAGTGATCTGGACCTTTCTGTCTTCATCATGATCACGGCTGTTTCAGATCGTGCCGCACTGTAGAACTTAAACCAAAGGCTTCTGAGCAGGAAAGGTGTAAGCTGGGGCTAAGAAATGTGCCAGAGGAGAACTGTGTTTTAAATCTTTCATATGGAACAACTTTAAGTCACGGAGCAGACCTCAGTGTGTTCCATTCTTCAATGTGTGAGTAGAGCCCAAAAGTCCCAATGATGTCATCGATTTCCCACTCGGGAGAGGGGGGAGGGGCAGGACTAGGGGATCTCAGCTTTTCACTGCATACCCTCCTGTATACATGAATTTTCTTTTCTTTATCTTAACAATGAGCAGGTACTAATTCAAGAATTTAAGATAATTTTAGGCCGGGCACTATGGCTCACGCCTCTAATCACAGCAGCACTTTAGGAGGCCAAGGCTGAAGGATTGCTTGAGCTCAGGAGTTCAAGGAGTTCAAGACCAGCCTAAGTAACCCCATCCCTAGAAAAAATATTTTAAAAATTAGCCAAGTGTGGTGGCGCACACCTATATTCCCAACTACTCAGCAGTCTGAGGTAGGAGGATGGCTTGAGCCTGGGAGGTCGAGGCTACAGTGAGCCACGATGGTGCCATTATATTCCAGCCTGGAAGACAGAGGGAGACCCTGTATCCAAAAAAAAAAAAAAAATTAAAATAGGCAGGGCACAGTGGCTCATTCCTGTAATCCCAGCACTTTGGTAGGCTTAGGTGGACAGATCATGGGAGATAAGGATTAAATTAATACCTTATTATTATAACCCCTGCTTCACAAATGAGGAAAGCCAGGCACAGAGAGGGAGCACATCTTGCCTGCAATCTCACAGTTACTAACTTCCAAAGTGAAAGAAGGCTGGGCATGGTGGCCTACACCTCCAATCTCAACAGTCTGGGAGGCTGAGACGGGAGGATCATTTGAGGCCAGGAGTTTGAGACCAGCCTGGGCAACATAGTGAGACCCAGCCTTTACAAAAAAAAATTTTTTTAACGGCTGAGCATGATGGCACTTGTCTGTAGTAACAGCTACTTGAGAGGCTGAGGTGGGAGGATTGCTTGAGCCCAGGAAGTCAAGGCTGTGGTGAGCCAAGATCATACCACTATACTCCAGCCTGGGCGGCAGAGTGAGACCCTGCCTGAAAAAAAATAAATAAAGTCAAAGAAGTTGGGGAGGGGCATCAGATCTAAGGGAAGTCAGATCTAAGGAAATAAGGTTGTGGTTATCAGGGAGTGAGTTTTTAACACCAGGCCACTGAACGCTAAAAACTGCTTTGCAGCGCAGCTCAGGGAGGTAGCAGAGTGTTTGCCCAGAGCCCCGTGTTACAGATGAGGACACAGAAGCCACACTAAGAAACAGAACCCTCCTGGGGTCAGACAGAGGCAGAGCTGGACCAGAATCCCCCATGTCTGCCTCTGGTGCTCAGGGCCAAGCTCATGTACTGTGACAACAGTGATAAATCTGGCAGCTCCACATCCAGGGAGTGATGGGTAACGGGGAGAAAGGGAGGGGCAGAGGTCAGGCCACCCCCACCCACCATGCACATGGTGAGCCATGCTCGGGAGGTCAGGGTTTCATGTCCTACTTTCTAGTAACAGAGCTGGCTCTGCATGGAGCTACCCGCCTTCTCTTCCCAACTGGTGCCGGACGGGCTCAGCCCTGAGCTAGGGACCTGAGCCAAGGTGCTCAGCCTTTAAGAGGTCCAAGCCTTACCAGCCCAACCACCCAACCAGCACATTCTATAAACAGCCACTTTTCACATCCCTGCAATTAGACTGTCTACCACAGCCTCGGGGCCTGACCTGGCCAGTCCCTCCCAACTGACCTTCCATCACCCCTTTGTTCGCTGCATTCTCACCATGCTGAATCCCCGGACCCACCTGCTGCTCCTGCCTCGGGGCCTTTGTGCTTGCCTCTCCTTGGAAGGTCCTGGCTCCCAGGTCCTCTCCTCCAGATCTCACTGGTCCTTCAGGGCCCAGTCGCCTCTCCAGGGAGCCCTCCTTGAGCACTGACCCAAGCAGGCCCCTCCCAGGCCCTCTCAGCCTATCCCCTGCTGCATTTCCTTCTTAGCATTGATCTTTCCCTGCCCTCCTGGGTGCTAATTTCCTTGTTGTACACACAGTTCCTAGCACAGTCCCTGGTACAGAGTAGGGCCTCAGTTCATAATTGTAACACAAAGGAATGAATAAAACAACAAATGAGCAAACCAGCAGACCAACCAGAACTGAATCAGATCTCCCAGGAATAGATGCTTTTAAAGAAAAAAAGACACTGTAGGGAGCAATTCCCAGAAGAAACCACCTCTTTGTAAGAAACCCCTTCCTTCCTGCTTCCTCCAACCTAAATTTGCCCAATGGCAGCCTTTGACTCTAGGCTAAAGTACTAGGGAAATGCCCACAGCACCACCTCTCACTTCTCCTGGCTTTGCTACCAAAGGGCTGGGCACACCAAGCTTGCAGAACTGAGTTAAATCAGAGAACTGTCTCACCACTTACATGAATTTTCTGGGTAGCAACATTTTAAGCCCCTCAAACTTTTCTTAAGTTGTCTTTGGCTGGGCGCAGTAGCTCATACCTGTAATCCCAGTCCTTTGGGAGGCTGAGGCAGGCAAATCACTAGAGGCCAGGAGTTTGAGACCAACCTGGCCAACATGGTGAAACCCCGTTTCTACTAAAAATAGAAAAATTAGCCAGGCCTCGTGGTGGGTGTCTATAATCCCAGCTACTCAGGAGGATGAGGCAGGAGAATTGCTTGAACCCAGTAGGCAGAGGTTGCAGTGAGCAGAGTTTGTACCACTGTACTCCAGCCTGGGGGACAGAGCAAGACCATGTCTCCAAAAAAAAAAAAATAGTTTTTGATGAAATGCTCTTTAAAATGAATAATGCATTCTTCACACAATACGATGACCTCAACTGAACTTCTACTTGACGGTTTGGGGTCACCAGGCTCACTTATCATGTCACTGTCCTGTAGCACAGGGATGTCCATGGTGTGGCGTGTGGCAATGGAGGCACCACACCCGGGGGCTCAGACCTCAGTGCTGTGCCTGTGTTCAGGGTCATTTCTGTGTCCTCCCTGGCTGTCAGTGATCACGTCTTGCTGCTCATCACTCCATAGTCTCTACCACAACTTCAAATCTGCTATGATCCAAAAAACCAGTTAGAACGGTGTGCAAACCAAGAATAAACAGGACCTGCCTGAAAACTCACAAAGCTCTCCTTTAAACAGGGTGCATGGGATTTGGCACATCTAACTTGAGACTCGAGGAAGATTTTACCATCCTTCTAGGTTCCAGCTGTACCTGCAAAGTCAGAGCTACCCTACGAGAAGCTCAGAGAGCAGGGGAGCCCCCTATACACGTGGTGATGAGGAGCTAATTCCCTTGGCACTTCCCCGGGGAGGTGGAACCCGAACTCGGAAAGCAGCTGTTCTGTGGCTCCACCATAAAGCCCAGCAGTGCTCAGCAAAGCAAAGTGTGGGAGAGGCTTTGGAAAGTTCTGTGAAATCTTGTGGCTCCAAACACGCTGCCCTCAGCTTCACTCTCCTTCACTTAGGAAAACAGAGCTCTCAAGGGAGCCTTTGTGAGCAAAACCTGGGGCTGTTGCTGAGCATGAATTCTGACAGTTACAGCAAGTCTCTGGAGAGACAGTCTTCAAAGCAAAACAGAACCCAGGGGCCCTTCACACGGAGGCTCACTGTGAAATCAGCTCTGATTCCAAATACCTTGTTTTCACCCACTTATGCCTTAGGCGGAAACTTTGTGCCTCTTTCTCTGTCTCCAATAAAAAAAAAAAAATTCAAGATACAGTCTCACTCCGTTGCCAGGCTGGAGTGCAGGGGCACTGTCTCAGCTCCGTGCAGCTCAGCCTCCCAGGCTCATGCAATTCTCCTGCCTTAGCCTCCCAGGTAGCTGGGATTACAGGCACTCACCGCCAAGCCTGGCTAATTTTTGTACTTTTAGCAGAGAGGGGGTTTCACCATGTTAGCCAGGCTAGTCTCAAACTCCTTACCTCAGGTGATCCATCTGCCTCGGCCTCCCAAAGTGCTGGAATTATAGCACTTTTTTTTTATAAAATTATTTTTAAAGTAAATTTTTATGTATAGAAATATGTATAAATTTTTTTAAAAAAATTTTTCTGAGGCTGGGCACAATGGCTCTTGCCCGTAATCTCAACACTTTGGGAGGCCAAGGCTGGAGAATCGCTTGAGCTCAGGAGTTTAAGACCAGCCTGGGCAACATAGCAAGAGCTCAACTCTACAAAACAATACCAAAATCAGCTGGGCGTTGTGGCGCACACCTGTGGCCCCAGCTGCTTGGGAGGCTGAGGTAGGAGGATCACTTGAGCCGGGGAGGTTCATGCCACTGTGTTCCATCCTGGGCAACTGAGGGAGGTCCTGTCTCAAAAATAAATAAATAAGTAAGTAAATAAATAAATAAATTTGTTTGTCATTAAAAAAAAATCAGCCTCTGTCCCCTGTGTTTCTTCCTTTCTGTGCTGGCTAAGCATCCCACTGAATGAGTCTAAGGGGCATGCCTAGTCACAGAGGTCCAGCTCCGTTCTGAGCTGTTGGGCAGGCGAGCTGGACCTCTCAGAGCACCGCCTGGAGTCAGCAGTCTCCCATTCCTCACTCCTACCTTGGCTCCTGCAGTCCTGGGAAGGGGGTTGACCTGCATTCACAAGACCTCACAGAGCTTTGAGAAACAGCAACACAGGCCATGGGGGTCAAGGGGGGGCAGGTGTGGTCTTTGAAGGCAGGTGGATGAGAGTGAATCCGGCTTCCAGCACTTTCTGCTGCCTGCATGACTTAATGCTAACAAACCGCTTAGTCTCCCTGAGCCTTGCTTTTCTCATCAGCAACATGGAAATAATAACACTCACTGGAGATCAAGGAGACAATACACACCAAGTGCGGCAGCAGCTCAAATGCGCAGTCCTAAATGGTAGTTAGGGCCAGGCACGGTGACTCATGTTTGTAATCCCAACCCTGGGAGGCCAAGGTGGGCGAATCACTTGAGGCCAGGAGATCGAGACCAGCCTGGTCAACATGGTGAAACCCCATCTCTACAAAAATACAAGAAATTAGCCGGGCACGGTGGTGTAGGCCTGTAATTCCAGCTGCGAGGGAGGCTGAGGCAGGAGAATTGCTTGAACTCAGGAGGCAGAAGTTGCAGTGAGCCGAGATCGAGCCACTGTACTCCAGCCCGGGCAACAGAATGAGACTCTAAAACCAAAAACTAAATGGTAGTTAGTGTTATCATTATCGAGAATACCTAGAGCACAGCAGTCAGTCCACGTTCTCAACCCTGGCTGCATTTTAAAGCGCCCTAGGGAGCGTTTAAAAGATTCTGAGGTCCAGGGTGGGGTTGATATCTCCATACAGCTACAGACACAAAAATTCCCTTTTCACCATGCATCCCACTCCCTTTCCCTCCGCAAATCAATGCCCATGCATCCTTCCTACTGGCTCAAAGTCACCACTTCCAAGAGGACCTCCACAAGTCTCCTCCAATAGCCAAATCTGAATCAGAATTCACATGGAACATGCTGCCGGATGGTAGCCTTTTCATTATGACTCAGGCGCTACATGACGAACTATGAACAGCTTGCAGTATTGGGCCACCAGAAGTATGTGGATGTGTCTGGATATTAGCACAGAAACATCCTGAGTCTCCTGCCACTTTGAGTCCTCCTGCTTGCTTTCTGGAGTTTTCCATCTATTCTTAGTTTCAGCAATTATAGGTTGCTTTCTCAGCACAGGTTCCTCAAATAGCGCCAGCCTCCCCTCTAACCCGGATTGAGAAAGCAGATGAACCTGCTGGTTCAAACTGTGTGTAGACCAAGAAGAGACAGAGCTGGGGAAGACTCCTGTGGGGCAAATCTCAAGCTTAGGATCCCAGTCCCCGCTCTCACCAGCCATGGCCCCTCAGTGTACCTCAGTCTGCCCGGCAGGATGAGATGGTTTCCAGGGAGTCTAACATTTGGTGTTTCATTAAATTCTTTCAGGCATGGAATTATTAGGTTTTCATATCAAGGCACAGGCAGGGAAGTCGGGTTACCTGGTCCTGGAGCTTCTGGAACATCAGAGGGTGTGGCTCTTCCAGGATCTTCTCACTGAGCCGAGACTGCCCCTCCACGTTGACCTGTGATGAGGCCTTGCTGGACAGAAAGGTCATGTAGATCTCCTTTGCCTTTTCCTGCATCTGGAGGAGACAGATGGGGCCTGTGTACTATCTGCACACCCAGCCTTCCTGGCCTGAGCCCTGTTCTCCCCGCCAGCCAGGCCCAAAGGAGCTGCTATGGCAAGAGAAAGGTATCCCCCGCAGCCTGGGGGTTCTCAGGCCACTCCAGAGAGAATTTTTATCTGTGAGAGCCCGCACCACCGAGCCCTAGCTCCGCCCCTTCATGCATCTGCAGCCACAGCTCCTGGAACAAAATTGCTGCACTAACCATTCAGAAGCGATGACAGAAAGAATCCCGGCCCACAGAGAGCACTCAGTACCACTCACAACCATCCTGTGGCTGGGCGCAGTGACTCCCGCCTGTAATCCCAGCACTTTGGGAAGCCAAGGCAGGTGGATCATTTGAGGTCAGGAGTTCAAGACCAGCCTGGCCAACATGGTGAAACCCCATCTCTATTAAAAATACAAAAATTAGCTGAGTGTGGTGGTGCACACTTGTAATACCAGCTAGTCGGGAGGCTAAGGCAGGACAATTGCTTGAACCCAGGAGACAGAGGTTGCAGTGAGCCGAGATTGCTCCACTGAACTCCAGCCTGGGTGACAGAATGAGACTCTGTCTCAAAAAAGGATCAAGTTAAAACATGCCTATCCCTACCAGTTACCACGCGCCCACTAGGCTGCGGACACCTGCTTATAGTGGTCCCATCTCCTTAATCCCCTGGACGTGCAGCAAAGGGCATTTTCCTATTAGTGTCACTTTCCCCATGAGGACACAGAGGGCAGGAGAGGTGGCATGGCTTATCTGAGAGCCTCTGGGAGCCTCAGGATTGTTTGGATCCAAGGCCTCTGAATTCTGCTCAGTTCCACTTCTGAGAGACACACTGGCCCCTCCAGGTTGTGCGGCCTGCGGCCCTCCCAGGCAGGTGCATTTCCTTTTAGGTAAGGAGATACTGAGCACGGCCAGTGAAGAAAACACTCGCTGGCCACCCTCAAGTCCGAGTGCTGTCCTGCTGGGAAGCACCGACTTCCTGTTCACTAGAAACGAAGGGAGGCTGGCTCAGGGGCACTCACTGATGGTAAGGAGATGACCTCACAGTAAGAACTGTGTCTTCAGGACAGTGTGCCTCACAGCAGGGCTGCAGGCGCAGGAGCCCTCTCCTCCAGGACTTCCCCAAGGGCTCTGTTTTCTTTTAGAGAAAGGAGACTTCCTGTGCTCATACCTCACCAACGGCAAAAAACGGGGCTGTTTCTCTGAACGTTAGAGTCTAAAGCATGACCTTACCCTACAGAGCAAAGCAGACAACAATGCCTCTAAAAGGCAGCCACACAGCTATGATGTGTGTTGGGGGAGGGGGGCCTGGAAAACTGTCTTTCTCTCCATGAGCCCACCTGGGGGTCCACATGTGCTGTGGAGCTTGGTTTGGGAAATTCCAGGCTCTGCAAACCTTCTGCCCTTAAGGAAGGTGGTTACCAAAAGGTTTTGATAGCTGCTGCACGAAAGGAAGGAAGAGTAACCCTTTTTTTCGTTCAGGGGACTGAGGACAAAAGACCCCAAGAAGCCGAAGCCTGGCCATGTCATGTTCTGTGAGAAAGCAGGCCTCGCCAGCACCTGCAGGCAGACAGCCAGGCTGGGTGAACACCCACAGCCATGCTGGCCACCTGCCTTTACTGTCAATAGAAGCAACTTATCCATGCCAGACTCGGCGATGCAGGAGTCTCTCCAGACAAGCCTGGCTATCCAGGGGACAGGTCTGGGGGCTGTCCTCAAGACTCAAGGGGGTAGCACCTAGGAGCTGGTCCTGCTCGCCTCTCCAAGACCCACCGGCTCCATGAAGCCACAGCCTCCCACCCGCCACCCCCATTCTGTCAGGAAGCAGCACTTTTGGAAAACCACTTCCTGTTTTAAAGCCACTTCATGAAAAGGGAATTTCAGCCAGGCCGATGAGCAAACTCCATGCAGAGTTCTGGGGGCAGAAATCCCTTTAGACCTCCCCTTCCCTTGAATATTCTCGCTCACACACACACACACACACACACACACACACACACACACACACACACACACGTGCCCACACGCACACACATGAATCCAGGCTACCTTGAGTAATTCTGAATAGAGAAGTTCAATGGGTGGCTTGAAGGGGCCTGGGGAGAGGAAGCAGGTTCCGGGGACCACAGGAATGCAAGCCTCGAGGGTCTCAGCTCTGCCGCCCCCCACCAGCTGTCCCTCCCGAGTTAGTGTGAGAACCGTGCGGGGGCCGAGGCCCTGGCCGACGAGATACACACGTGAGCGGCTCCAGGGCTTGGCTTATCTCGGTCAGCCTAGGAAGTATGACTGAAAAGGGAAACCCTGACGCTGTGACCACAGCCAGTCACGGGAAGGCCTGGTGTCCAGGCCGAGGACATGAGCGAAAAAGAAGAACCCGTCTCTGGAGATACTTTGGTAGATTTTTCCAGAGCTTTGTTAACCCTATTCTAGCTACTGTCTGGGTAGGAACAAAACTGGTGCAGTTGATTCTGTGTCTGTGGCCTGGAAGGATGGCCAGCTTCTCTTCCATGGCCCTGATTCACATGGCTGGCCACAGCCTGGACCAGAAAGCCTCTTTCTCCCTGGGGACACCCGACGTGCCCAGCATCTGAGGGTGTCCAGGCAGGTGCTGAGAAGGGCTACCTTCTCGGGGACTACCCATGGAGCACCTGCACCCCGCCTGCGCCCTTCCAGGCACCCCACGAGGCTGGGGCCTTTCTTCGAGGCCTGGCAGTGCCTCTGCTGTGACAACGCTCCGCCAGACGTCAGCTCTCAAACCCTGCTCCCTGCAGGTGCATGATCGGGAGAAGTAAATTCACTTTCCTATCAGCTCCAGACGCACACATCTATACAGACAAACTGTAAAGTCAGCAGGAGCCCAAAGCTCAGAAGAACGCTGCTTTCCACACCAGCCCCTTCCTCCCCTGTCAGCATGCTTGAACTTTCCCACCAGGAAAATAAAAGAGCCACTCTTGTCCAAGCTGCTACCTCCGCCTCCAGAGTTCAAGCAATTCTCCTGCCTCAGCCTCCCCAGTAGCAGGGATTACAGGCATGTGCCACCACGCCTGGCTAATTTTTTCTATTTTTAGTAGAGACAGGGTTTCACCAAGTTGGCCAGGCTGGTCTCAAACTCCTGGCTTCAAGTGACCCACCCGCCTCAGCCTCCCTAAGTGCTGGGATTACAGGTGTGAGCCACTGTGCCTGGCCCCAATTCCTTTTTGAAATATCTCAAAATAAAAGCATGCACCCATGTCTCCAGTGCCCCTCCCATTTTCTCCTCATGCCACACAGAGGCTGCTGTCCAGCCAGTGCAGCTCCACCAGCCCACTGACGCCCCCCAGGCAGAGAGGCCCCTCAGACCTTCCTCTGGAGCAAGCTGGCCCCAGCCCTGCTCACCACCACTGTCTTCTCTTCCCACTTTCCCTACCTTGTAAGAGCCTGTCCTCTCAGGATCCCCAAGACCTCCCTGTGTCTGTCTCCCAGCTTCTGTCTCCCCATCCCCTCTGTGAGTTCTGGGGTTTCCCGGACTTCTGCCCTTGCCTGACAACTCTAATGCCATGTTCCCCCCAGATTTCAGCCCAACCATCCCCCAGGCTACTGACCCACATAGCCAACTGGTTTCTAGCAACATGGGCTTGGACATCCCACCGACACCTCGAATTAACACAAAGGAAAGGAGTGGTCCCCTCCTGGAGGGCAGAGCCCACAGCCACTACTCTGGGAAGCTGGAAACCTCAGTCCCCTGTAGCCTGTCCCCACCCCCATCCCGTCTGCTGGTCTCCGGCTCCTCTCGACCCCGTCCTCTGCCAGAGATGGAATGCAGGAGAGAATTCCTAGGAAAATGAAAGGATCAAGACACTAACTTTATTCATATCAATTTCAGAAAGAAAATGAGGCAAAGAAAATATCCAGTAAATGATACGAGAATATTTTCAAGAACTGGCTCAGGAAATGGATAGCAGTCAGAGGAACAGCAGACGACTCTGCAGAGACACAGAAGAACAAACCGAAGCCCCTGCACAGGTGTGGGGGGGCGGGTACCAATGAGAAGTGCATCCAGAGACAGGAGGAGCTCGAGGGCACTGGGAAGCCCAGAGGAAATTGATGAGGGCGGCAGAAAGAAGCCCTCAGCCCCCCGGGTCCTCCGCCCCCTCTGCCAACCCGGAGCAGTCAGGTGGCTCCCTCCCTGCCTTCAACAGAAGACTTGAGTTTTCTTTTCTTGAGAAACACTGAATAAAGGGATTCGGGGAAGTTCCAAATATAGACCCTCCCAGCAAACTTCTCTTGACATGGTTAATTAGAGATCCATTTAGTTTAGTTTAAGAACATAGCAAGCTTGTGCCCCATCAAGAAGAGACTAGAGGGCCCTTGTCTGGAGAAAATAAAAAAGCAGAAAAAACTCAATAGGAGGATTTGAAAATAAAGTCAAAATCTCCAAAAGCCAAAAAAAAATTTTAAAATGGGAAGAATAAAAGATAAAATTAAGGGCTCAATGCAAGGGTGAAAGGTCATCCTTGGAAAAGAGACCAGAGACAACGGAAGGAAAAAAAGTTACTAAAATGATGATCATAATAATAACAACATAAGACCATTTCCCAGAACTATACATTTCCAGATTATAAGGCTCCACAAAGAATCCACACAATGAATGAACCCTGCTCTACCTCCAAAGCCCTGACTGAACAATTTTAGAATACTGGTGATGAAAAGATCCTGACCAGGTAGAGTGGCTCACACCTGTAATCCCAGCACTTTGGGAGGCGGAGGTAGGAGGATTTCTTTTGAGACCAGCCTGGGCAATGTGGTAAGATTGCTTAAACCCAGGAGGTCCAGGCTTCGAAGAGCCGTGAGCTCACTACAGTCCAGCCTGGGTGACAGAGTGAGACCCTGTCTGAAAAAGAAAAGAAAAATGCCGGGTGTGGTGGCTCATGCCTATAATCCCAGCACTTAGGGGGGTGGAGGCAGGCGGATCACTTGAGGTCGAAAGGCTTAGGCAGGAGAATTGCTTGAACCCAGGAGGTGGAGGTTGCAGTGAGCCGAGATTGCACCACTGCACTCCAGCCTGGCGCCTGGCGACAGAGCAAGACTCAACGTCAAAAAAAAAAAAAAGAGTTCAAGACCAGCCTGACCAACATAGTGAAACCCCATCTCTACTAAAAATAAAAACTTAGCTGGGTGTGGTGACAAGTGCCTGTAATCCCGGCTACTCGGGAGGCCGAGGCAGGAGAATCACTTGTACCTGGGAGGCAGAAGTGGCAGTGAGCAGAGATCGTGACATTGCACTCCAGAGGGAAACCTCATCCAAAGAAAGAAAAGAAAAGGGCACAAAAAAGAAAAATAGAAAAGAAAAGAAAAGAGATCCTATAATATCCCAGAGCGGGAAAAAAAGAAAGAAAACAGAACAGTTTACATATAAATTACTGATTCTCAACAAAAGTAAACTACGGGATGTCTTCAAACTTCTGAGTGCGTTTCACCTCAGAATTGTATGCTCTGTCAGATTACCAATGAAGTAGGAGGGGAGGAAAAAAATAACATTTCCACTCACAGGCAGTTACACCTCTACCTGCCCGGCCCCCTTTCTCAGGAGCTATTGCCGGCTGTGTTTGGGGCTCTTCTCTCATGAGTCATTCTGGAGGGAAGAAGTCATTCTCATGTGCTATTCCCCAAATGAGGGAATGACTCAGGAGAAAAGAGGACCTGGATCCAGGAAAGGGAGTGCCTTCGTCCTGCGAAGAAGAAGGGAAGTTCACATGTGTCAGGCATGGGTCTAGGCCCTCAGAGACACTGGGGAAGAAGAGGTCCCCCCTCCCAGAGCCCACAAGACAAACCACACAGAAGATAGACAAGTAAATGACACAGATACGCAAAGTCGGTGAGTGCTGGGTAATGGAAGTCAAGGAATGAACCAGCACAGCTTCTATTAAAACAATGGTGGCAAGAGTAGAATTCGCATCGACCCCTCAACAGCCTTAGTTGACAGAGAAAAAAAAAATCCTCCCGTCTACGACCATGCCACTCTGAACATGCCCGATCAGATCTCATCTGATCTCAGAAGCTAAGCAAGGTCGGGCCTGGTTAGTACTTAGATGGGAAGAAAAATCCTCCTATGGTCTCCCTGCTGGAACAGATGTGATAAGTTTGACTGTGAAATCCATTTAGGTGAAATGCACAATAGAGGATTAAAAAGAACTGGCTGGGTTCGGTGGCTCACGTCTGTAGACCCAGCACTTTGGGAGGCCCAGATGGATGGCTCATCTGAGGACAGGAGTTTGAGACCAGCCCTGCCAACATGGTGAAACCCCATCCCTACTAAAAATATAAAAATTAACCAGGCGTGGTGCCAGACACCTGCAATCCCAGCTACTCGGGAGGCTGAGGCAGGAGAATCGCTTGAACCCGGGAGGCGGAGGTTGCAGGGAGCTGAGATCGTACCATTGCACTCCAGCCTGGGTGACAAGAGTGAAACTTTGTCTCAAAAAAAAAAAAAGAACAAAGAAATTCAGTTAGGCGACTTCTCCCAGTGCCTATGTTCCCTGCCCCCCTGACTTTTGTAAAATAGTAATTTAGAGCTTACTCCCTGGTTTTACTTCCCAGGCAGCAGGACTCACTAGGAGATGCCTGGCATCAGAAATGCGCCTCTGAATTTTTGTTTTTTTCTGAGGCAGGGTCTTACTCTGTCACCCAGGCTGGAATGCAGTGGCATGATCATAGCTCACTGCAGCCTCGATCACCGCAGGCAACTACAGGTGCACACCATCATGTCTAGCTAATTTTTTTTGTTGTTGTTATTTTTTTGTAGAGACAAGGTCTCACCATGTTGCCCAGGCTAGTCTCGAACTCCTGGGCTCAAGTGATCCGAGCACTTTGACCTCCCAAAGTGCTAGAATTACAGGTGTGAGCCACTGTGCCCAGCCTCAGGCGAGCTGCTGCTTAACTACTCAGATCATATCCGTGCATCTTCTAATGGGAACAATGACTCACACTGGGGCCCAGACACTCCAGGACAAACACCCCAGGTATCACCAATGCCTCCACCCAATCCACATTTTCAGGCAGTGACAGGGGACGGTGGCATTCACTGCACCAAAGCAACTGCCGGGTGCATTCCAGGCTTAAGGACACAGACTTTCGAGAAGTCCTATGCTGGGCCGGGCGCAGTTGCTCACACTTGCAATCCGAGCACTTTGGAAGGCCAAGACAGGCAGATCACTTGAGGTCAGGAGTTCAAGATCAGCCTGGCCAACATGGTGAAACCCTGTCTCTACAAAAAATACAAAAATTAGCCAAGCATGGTGGCACACACTTGTAATCCCAGCTATTTGGGAGGCTGAGGCAGGAGGATTGCTTGAACCCGGGAGGTGGAGGCTGCAGTGAGCCAAGATCGTGGAACTGCACTCCAGCCTGAGCAACGCTCGTCCCTGTCTCAAAATAAAATAAAATAAAATAAGAAGTAGAAGAAAAAGAAAAGAAAGAAAAGAAGTCCTGTGCTGGATGTGTCGGGGTACAGGCATGGAAAGGGGCTGCCCGTTCTGGAAGCTCTCTCTGTAGGAGATGGACAGGGCAGGGCAACCCAACACCCGACCCAGACCTGCCTGATCTGAAAGGCTGGAGGAGGCACGTGGAAAGTTTGACCCCGTCCTCCCAGCCACCCCATTAAAGTCCTGCAGGGGCTTTCCCAGCCCTGCTCACCTTGGCACCCAGGTTCCCAGGTGTGGCTTCCCTGCCAGCCTGAAGCACAGCACAGCGGCCTCCCCCTCAAACATGCCACTCATTCCTTCTGGTCTTCCCTCAGCTCTTCTCGCCAGGCTGCCTGCCCACACACTGTCCCTGCTCCTGGAAACGCCCTCCCCATCTCAATGCCAAGTCTCAGCTAAAAAGCCACTTCCCCTGGATCCCTCCCTGTTGCGCTCGCCTTGCTCCCATGACACAGGCACTTCCCATCTCTACGCCCATCATAGCACTTGCACAGGCTTGCTCCCTCCAGCCACCCTTCCTCGGCGCTGCTCGCCTGTCCTGTCCCTGGGCTGCCTTCTGTTCAGTGCTGGGCATCAAGCGGGCACTCCACAAAGATTCAGGGAGTTCAACTGAATGGAGGCACAGAGCAACATGGTGTGCAGGGAATGATGGGTGACCTCACGGGGGCTGGTTCACATCCTAGCTCTGCCATGCTGGGGGGACCTCACTTCCTTGTGACACTGCAAGGGTGGGCTGGCCCACCCACAGGCCTCTCCTGCCTCTAATAGTCAAAAGAAGAAGGCAGGCGAATGGACATCTGTTTGCTTGCTTGACTCTGAGCTAGGATTTTACGGTGAGGCTGGTCACGGGAGTTGCAGTCTATGGTCCCCGGACCCTGTCCTCGGTGCTGGCGACAAAGGACAACAGGGAAGCTCCTGTTCTGAAGGCCCTTAGCCTGAATCCTAACATTCCAAAGCATCCCCCACCACCTGCTTCTCACTCTCCCCCAAGGCCCCCTCTCCACCCAGGAGGCTCCGGCCAAGTTCACCCAGAGGAGAGAAAAAGCTAGAAAGCAAAATTCAAGGGTCACACCAAGTAATGGCTTTTCAGGCGGGCCTGGGAAGTTCAATCCAACGAGACTCCATCTTAGAATCCTCCTTTGCCACCTCCGGAGAGGAAGGTGGCGGAGAAAAGGCCGCATTGCACCATCTGGGGGGATGTGTGTCTGTGCCCGGAAAAGCTGTTGAATAAATCCATGATGTACATTTTCCAAGCAGTTGTCTGCAAACACTTCACAGCTCCTGGCCCATGGATTCCAGCTTTTGGGGACGAAGCCTCAAAAATTGGCAACCCACAAGCCACATCTGCCCGTGGGTATGTTTTGTTTGGCAGGCAAGGGTTTAAATTTTTTAAAAATTAGTTCCAACATTTAAAAATCATCTGGTTTCATATAAGGATCCAAATGTTCAGCTTCTTTAGAAAAACAGGCAACCCTCAGTAGAATAGAAGAGGTGCCTTGGGAAGAAAGGCCATCAGTATCCCAGGGCAAGCAAAGATCTAGGAGATTGCCATTAGTGAGTTGGTGAAGACAGAACCTGAAGCAGGGGAAGCCCAGACAGCCACAGGCCCTAAACCACCAGCCACAGGCCCCAAACCACCAGCCACAGGCCTGTGCAGGCAAAGAGGCTGTCCTCAGTTGGCCCCAGTCCCCACCACTCCCTCCAGCCTCACACCAGGAGCCTCCTTCATTTACATGACTTACTGGCTCCTACAGGCATTTAGCCAGCAGCCTCTTAGAAAGATACAGGGCCAGGCCTCATAAACCCACCCAGGGCACAGGCCTCCTTCCGCATAATCTCACCTACCTTCCTTAGACCCAACAGCTGACATTGGGAATGAAGGCAAAGAGGACGCATCTACCCAGGAGAACAGTCAGAGACTTTCTATGCAGGATGCTTGCCAACTATGGGACGCTCAGAACGGTATATTGAATAATTGACAATCCCTCTGATGCACCTTGTGCTTTTATCCTTATACATCTGCGTATCATTTTACTACGTCCAAAAATGCTAACATGTCAAACTCTGGGGGAAACATCCTCATAACTTATTCATGAAGAAAAAAATGGTATGCAATGAGGAACTCTAAATGATCTAAGTTGTTATTTTTATTTTAAATATCGGTCCATTTGAACAGCTCCGTTTAAAAATGGATTAACTCATCATTTTAAAAATGATTAATGGGCTGGGCGCAGTGGCTCACATCTGCAATCTTAGCACTTTGGGAGGCCGAGGTGGGTAAATCACGAGGTCAAGAGATGGAGACCATCCTGGCCACCATGGTAAAACCCTGTCTCTCCTAAAAATACAAAAACAGCTGGGTGTGGTGGGGTGCGCCTAAAGTCCCATCTACTCAGGAGGCTGGGGCAGGAGGATCGCTTGAACCTGCGAGGCGGAGGTTGCAGTGAGCCGAGATTGTGCCACTGCACTCCAGCCTGATGATAGAGCAAGACTCCATCTCAAAAAAAAAAGGCTGGGTGCGGTGGCTGACGCCCTTGGGAGGCCGAAGCAGGCAGATCACAGGGTCAAGAGATCGAGACCATCCTGTCCAACATGCTGAAACCCCATCTCTACTAAAAATTACAAAAATTATCTGGGCATAGTGGGGCCTGCCTGTAGTCCCAGCTACTCGGGAGGCTGAGGCAGGAGAATTGCTTAAACCCGAGAGGCGGAGGTTGCAGTGAGCGGAGATCATGCCACTGCACTCCAGCCTAGTGACAGAGCGAGACTTCATCTCAAAAAAATAAAAATAAAAAAAAAGATTAATATTTGATCAACACAAGATATCTAATCTGAAGCTTAAATCTTCCCCCAAAACTAATGTGAATCAGGTTTCTTCAGGCAACTTCAGAATCTATTGGAAAGGCAGTTGTAACTTTATAAGGAAATGGAAAAAAAATTGTCAAGAAAGTGATTACAGAGTGGAGGAAATACCTGCTTCTTATCTTGCATTTTCTTAAAGTCTTCACACGCTAGCCAAAACAAAACATTTTCTTCACTGAACTCCTTTTTTAAAAATTCCTGTAGATACAAAGAAAACGAGTTACACAGTATTCCACATTTTTAAAAAATGAAACAAATGGCATTTCCCTTCAAAGACTGATATGGCAAAATTCAACAGAGGAACATGGTTCAATTACCCTCTGAAAACTCCACTCTGAAAAACAAATGTGTATGTTTAATGTTAAAGCTAGAATTTCATGTACATTTGACTTTAATGGTTTGACATTGTAATGAAGAGTACAGATGAAGAAGGAATCTACTCATATTTCTAAGCTGACAATAAATTACCAAAAAGTAAATTAAAGTGGAAGATATATTGGTTCCCTCCAGACAGTGTTTAAACAAAGTACATTCCTCTAAAATCAGGCTCTTTTTTTTTTTTTTAAACAAAAGAAAAGAAAACACATGAAGCATGTCTAAAGCACCATGATAAAAACTATTGTAAGTTGGAGGTATGTGTGTTTTCTTTTGGCAGATCTTGGGCAGTCCTTGGCACAGCCAGCTACTCTGCTGAGCAGAGACCTCCTGAGTTGCAAACACTGCTCACAGTGGCCTGGTGACCAGGAACTAGAAACCTAGTACCCCCTGCCGCTCCCCACTGGGAACCCCCAACAGGGACCAACTGCATGAGGACTCATCCTATTCCTGATTCAAGACTTAAAAGACAGAATTGACCAGGATTCATTCTTGAAATTCACATGTGGTCCTCCAATGGGCATCAGGGGCTTCTGCTGGTCAGAAAAGTTATTTCTTTCTTTATTTCTTTTGTTTTTTGTTGTTTTGTTGTTTTGTTTTTTTGAGACAGAGTCTTGCTCTGTCGCCCAGGCTGGAATGCAGAGGTGTGATCTCGGCTCACTGCAACCTCTGCCTCCCGTTTTCAAGTGATTCTCCTGCCTCAGCCTCCCAAGTAGCTGGGACTACAGGCGCCCACCATCATACCTGGCTAATTTTTGTATTTTTAGTAGAGACAGGTTTCCTCATACTGGCCAGGCTGGTCTTGAACTCCTGACCTTGTGATCTGCCTGCCTCAGTCTCCCAAAGTGCTGGGATTACAGGAATGTGCCACCGTGCCTGGCTGGGGAAAAGTTATTTCTAAGTGGCATCGACAGTTCCCCATCCATTAGCCCTGCTCTTGGAGGTCCCTTCACCAAGTTCACATTGGCAGCCTATCTCACTCTGTCAACAATGCATTCTGAGAATCCCCCAAGCACGAGAGAACAAGCCTTGACATCAGAGATACCCAGAGCTGGGAATTCCTCACACAGACTCCACCAATGGGCACGTATCTTCTCCCTACACCCTGCACCCCCTCCCACTTCACTACACAAAAACCAGACACAGGCTGCTCATGCCCCTCACTGTCTGTCCAGGACTATCTGTGACAGTGTTGCCAACACAGTCATGACAGATGACAAAGTCTCACCCTCAAGCTGGGATAGACAGTACTGATCTCTCAAGCTGGCATAGAGAGTGCTAAGCTGATAGACAATGATGAACTGCCTATTTCTCCCCCACATGCCTCTAAACTTCCACACATACTGCATCCCCCCCGATTAACAATGAAAAAGACAAACCCTAAATCTTTTCACGCCTTCTGGGTCCTCCAGGAGATTCTCCAGGGATGCCGCCCATTTGGCTGTGCTCTTGAGGCTCTGGTGGCTGCTGCTGGAACTGCCATCGCTGTCATGGATGTCTGCAAAGCAAAGTTCAGACTGCATATGTGGCCAAAAAACCACTGTCATTTTAAGAAATCTGCATGCAATAGTCAGAACTGTCATCACCATCACAGCTGACATACACCAAGTTATGTACCAGGCTCTGTTCTAGGTGCTTAACATGATGGACTCATTCTTGTCGCATCACCCTGTAAGGCAAGCACTACTATTTCCTCCATTTTATAGATGGGGTAAACTGAGGCTCAAGGTGATGAAGAGACCTGCCGTTTCCAACCAAATCCTTCCCCTACTCTTGTGTCCACTGACCAGTTTGGAGACAGCCCTCAAGTCTCACTCAAATCCTCCTTCCAGAGAACCTTGACTCCACAGCAGCTGCTTCCCCATGGCAGTTTGTGCACCGACGTACAATTATGGTGCTGTGCTGTGACAATTTACATGACTGACTCCCACTATTATGAAGCTCCTGTATGTCCTCATCTTGTATCTCCAGCACCTAGCTCACTACCTGGCACAGAGATTTAAAAACTCATTGCAGGATAGGATTCAGGTGACGGCGCAAAATGTCAGAGGGTTGCCAGAATATCCAGGCATTAAGATAAATGATCGTTTCAGGCAACATTTTTTTTTAAAAATCAAGATTTATGCTAAAAAAATCCATGATGAAAACAATGCCCTTTTTTTTTTTTTTTTTTTTTTTTTTGACAGAGTCTCCCTTTGTCCCTCAGGCTGAAATGCAGTAGTATGATCTGGGCTCACTGCAACTTCCGGCTCCCGGGTTCCAGCAATTCTCCTGCCTCAGCCTCCCAAGTGGCTGGGATTACAGGCACGCGCCACCACACCCAGCTAATTTTTGTATTTTTAGAAGACATGGGATTTCACCATGTTGAGCAGGCTGTCTTGAACTCCTGACCTTGTGATCGACCCACCTCGGCTTCCCAAAGTGCTGGGATTATAGACGTGCGGGCTAAAATACCCACATTTTAAATAAAGACAGGATTGGTTATACTGATTTTTCCTTTTGCTTCAGGCTCAATATAGCTTAGCATCACTGTTACTTTTCCTGACTTTATTTAAACTTCAGATATTTTGTTCATCATGGATGTTTTTGCATTAATTTTGATCTTTTAAAACACCGTACTGGCTGGGTGTGGTGGCTAATGTCTATAATCCCAGCACTTTCGGAGGCCGAGGCAGTCAGATCACTAGGTCAGGAGTTTGAGACCAGCCTGGCCAACATGGTGAAATCCTGTCTCTATGAAAAACACAAAAATTAGCCAGGCATGGTGGTGGGCACCTGTAATCCCAGGTACTCGGGAGGCTGAGGCAGGAGAATTGCTTGAACTCGGGAGGCAGAGATTGCAGTGAGCAGAGATCGTGCCACTGCACTCTAGCCTGGGCGACAGAGCAAGTCTCCATCTTGGAAAACAAACAAACAAAACACTGTATTAAATATCATTTTATAGGCCTGGTACAGTGGCTCATGCCTGTAATCCTAGCACTTTGGGAGGCTGAGGCGGGTGGGTCACCTGAGGTCAGGAGTTTGAGACCAACCTGGTCAACATGGTAAAACCTCATTTCTACTAAAAATACAAAAGTTAGTCAGGTGTGGTGGTGCGAGCCTGTAGTCCCAGCTAGTTGGGGGCCTGAGGCAGGAGAATCACCTGAACCTGGGAAGCAGAGGTTGCAGTGAGCTGAGATCACGCCACTGCACTCCAGCCTGGTGACAGAGCGAAACTCCATCACCCGCCAAGGAAAAAAAATCAGCAAAGCAAATCACTTTTAAATGATACTTTTTAAAAATAAAGTCTCATAAATGTTAATTGCTGCAAATAGCTAAGGGGCCACACAGCTAAAAACGTTTTTGGAGAAAATCTCTATCAGTGCACACTGGACTTACTTAACAGTAACAGCTCCTATGATCTCTGATGTTCTATGGGGGATCAAAATAGGTGTGGATTTCTTGATCCCCTGGAACTCGGAATCCAAGCACCCAGGGATACTACCTAGATTTCAGACATTCACTGGATGACATGGGCTAAATAACTGGATGACAGGCCAGCTGGGCACAGTGGCTCACGCCTGTAATTCAAACACTTTGGGAGGCTGCGGCAGGAGCATGGCTTGATCTCAGGGGTTCAAAACCAGCCTGGGCAACATACTGGAATCCCATCTCTATAAAATATTTTAAAACTAGCCTGGGCACAGTGGTTCACACCTATAACTCTAGCACTTTGGGAGGCCCAGGTGGGCAGGTCACTTGAGCAGGTGTTTGAGACCAGTCTGGGAAACACAGTGAAATCCTGTGTGTACAAAAAATACAAAACTTAGCTGAGCACAGGGGCATGCACCTTTAGTTCCAGCTATTTGACAGACTGAGGCAGAAGGATAGCTTGAGCCCAGGAGGTCAAGGCTGCAGTGATCCATGATTGTGCCACTGTATTCCAGCCTGGATGACAGAGCAAGATCCTGTCTCAATCAATCAATCAATCATCAATAAAGCAGAAACCCAGAAACCCAGCAGGGACTGTGCTTCAATGCTCATTGGCGATGGAGTACATAAGAGATTTATTTGGGACAAATCCTTTCCTCTAACCATGAAGCAAACTCACTTAAACATATCACCAAATGGAGTTGCTGCTTTTCTAAAGTGACTCTTCAGTTCATGGATATTAAATTAGTTCCCTGTTCTCTTTGTAAATGCTGCAGTGGCAAGCCCCTGAACACTGAGTTTCTTTCCAACAAAGTATAAATTCAATTAAAAGATCATTATTACAAGAAATTTCTGCAGCAGGGTTCATTCTGGCAAGCATTCCACTAATTTACTCTTCTGCTCTTTGCACAGAGAATACAGTTAGGCAGTTTACTCCATTTCCCCAGCAGATTTTCTCTTAAGTAAATAAATATAGAGACACAAGTTCACTGTTCCAGGAACGATCTAGGCAGCTGCAGATTTCTCTTGCCATGGCAGAACCACTCTGGCCATAAGTTTTCAGCCTTGGTCTGAAAGGATTCCAAAACTCTTGACATTCTTTTCCATAATAAACCAGACCATGGTTGGGTGTTCACTGCCATGCTGTCTTGCAAATAAATATACACATTAGATTACCATTTAGCCAACAGAGTGTCTGAGAGTTAAAATAGTTGACCTCACTGTTAGACAATTGCTAACTCCCACCCTTTATTTTATACTCTAATTATTTTTGCATATTAGGTTTATATGTCCGTTTTCATTTGAACAAAAAGTTTTACAACTCAAAACACACTAATATTCAGCCCCATCTCCCCCACGATCTTATTTTATAGACTGGGAAGCAAGAATCCAGAAGATAAAATGACCTATCCAGGTGATGCAGCTAATGAATCACTGGATGGAAGCAATACTGGGACCTATGTGGGAGGTCAACTGTCCTCACCAGGGCCACAGGGCTCCTGGGAACACAGTTAGAAAACCAATGAGCCCTTCCATTCCACTGTCTCCTGGGCTATCATCTCCCTTGCATCACATGTCATGAAATACATTTACAACCAACACTATTTACAGAAGAGCATGGAATTTTCAGGGACAGCTCAGAAAGTATACCAAGATGGGGCTGTTCTTTATAGCCATGGGCATTGGTTTTCTGGCTTTGGTGCCCTAGATAAAGAGAAATTCCTTCTTCCCTTTTTGCCCACCTTCTGTCCCCATAAGTGGCATGTAAGATCCTTCTATCCAATATACCTACTCTCTATCTGTCATAAGTTTTCATTTTCTCCAGAAATGTTGGTTTGAATTTTTGTAAGACTTCCTGATTATCTTTCGAGTTTGATTAAGGCTTTTGGCTATTGCACCCCACCGTTTTAAAATCCATCTTGACTGACATCAGTCTAGACAGATCTTGATGAGACAGCATTTGCAAACTCTACTCACTGGATAGTATCTCTCTTTTCCAAGTCACTGTCCCCAGCGTCCAACGTTACTCAGCAGACAGGGATAGCCCTTAGACTGCGGGTACTTCCGCTACTCAGGGTGCCCTGCTCAGGGGACACACTAAGTTATGAATTCCTAAGCCATTTCAGTTCACTTTAAATGTTGCAACCCACTGGGCACGGTGGCTCATGCCTGTAATTCCAGCACTTTGGGGGGCCAAAGTGGGCAGATTGCTTGAGCTCCGGAGTTCAACACTAGCCTGGGCAACATGGCCAAATCCCATCTCCAAAAAACATATAAAAATTAGGCTGGGCATGGTGGCTCATGCTTGTTCCCAGCACTTTGGGAGGCCTAGGCAGGCAGATCAAAAGGTCAGGAGTTCAAAACCAGCCTGGCCGACATGGTGAAACTCTGTCTCTATTAAAAATACAAAAAATTAGGGCATGATGGTGCATGGCAGCTACTCAGGAGGCTGAGGCAGGAGAATTGCTTGAACCCAGGAGGCAGAGGATTTAGTGAGCCGAGATCATGCCATTGTACTCCAGCCTGGGTGACAGAGAGAGACTCCATCTCAAAAAGCAAACAAACAACAACAACAAAAATAGCCAGACATGGTGGTATGGGCCTACAGTCCCAGCTGCTCAGGAGGCTGAGGTGGGAGGATCACTGGAGCCCAGGAAGCAGAAACTACAGTGAACCAATATTGCGCCACTGTGCGCCAGCCTGGGTGACAGCCAGACCCTGTCTCGGGGAAAAAAAAAAAATTATAAAAAAGTAAAGAAAAAAATGTTACACCAAGGGGCAAGGGGAAACAGGTTAAAATGAATGAATGAATGAATGTTACAACCAGTCCAGTAATGTTAGAAGAAATAACCTTCCTCAATAGCAAAACAGGTTTACTTCTGAACTTAAGAATAAAGCAAAACCAAGATTTCCCAGCTGCCCAACTTCTGGCACTTGGATCCACAAAGTTCCAATACTCTTCTACCCCTTTTCATTGATAAAAGTTTCCGTTTCAGACAGATTACACAAGAAAGCAGGATTGGAACGCATAGGCGGAAAAATATGTCAAGCATGTTCTCCAGTACCTTTACAATCTCTCCAGCTAGGGAAGACCTGCTTGTGATATTTGTTTGTTTCAATTTTGTCAGGCTCAGTTTTATTTTTCTTGTCATTGTTTATTTCAGCTGTAAAATGTTTCTGCAGTGAATACAAGTTTTTGGTGTTCTTTGTTTTCTTAGATCCTGGGCTCTTCTTTCCTTCCTTCCTTCCTTCCTTCCTTCCTTCCTTTCTTTCTTTCTTTCCTTTCTTTCTTTCTTTCTTTCTTTCTTTCTTTCTTTCTTTCTTTCTTCTTTCTTTCTTTCTTTCTTTCTTTCTTTCTTTCTTTCTTTCTTTCTTTCTTTCTTTCTTTCTTTCTTTCTTTTTTTGAGACTGAGTCTCTCACTGTCACCTGGGCTGGAATACAGTGGCACCATCTCAGCTCACTGCAACCTCCAGCTCCCAGGTTCAAGTGATTCTCCTGCCTCAGCCTCCCAAGTAGCTAGGATTACAGGCACATGCCACCATGCCTGGTTAATTTTTTGTATTTTTAATAGAGACAGGGTTTTGCTGTGTTGGCCAGACTGGTCTCAAACGCCTGACTTTGTGATCCACCCACCTTGGCCTCCAAAAATGCTGGGATTACAGGCATGAGCCACTGCACACAGCCATCTCCTGGGCTCTTTAAATCATTTTAGATCTTCAATTTTTTTGAATGCAAAATATGTAGTTTTCAGCAAATTTATTTTCAGATTAATCTGTCATTAGCTAATATTAATGGTTAATACTTGCCAATGGGCCAGGCATGGTGGCTCACACCTGTAATCCCAGCACTTTGGGAGGCTGAGGTAGGTGGATCACTTGAGGCCAGGCATTCAAGACCAGCCTGGATAACATGGCAAAACTGTGTCTCTACTGAAAATACAAAAATTAGCCAGGTGTGGTGGTGCACTCCTGTAATCCCAGCTTCTCGGAAGGCTGAGGGAGGACAATCACTTGAATCCAGGAGTCAGAGGTTGCAGTGAGCCGAGATCACCACACCACTGCACTCCAGCCTGGAATCTGTTTTAAAAAAAAACAAACAAAAACAAACAAAATAAAATTGCAAATCATTTACAATGTGCTGGATACTATTTCAAGCTTTTACCTGAATTCAATCATTCAGTTCTCACAATAACCTACTGATATGGTTAGTATTATCCCCACTTTGCAGATGAAGAAACTGAGGCACAGTAACTTATAAAGGTCCCAGCTAGAAAATGGGAAATCACAGCCCAAACCCAGGCGCTCCTGCTCCAGAGTACATGCTCTTTACCAAAGGCTCTATTGCCATTTTTAGTTTTTATATCTGCTGATCTTTACACTCACAGATTTCAGAACACAGCAGCCTTTAAGAAACCAATAACAATCACACTTTGGGGGAAAAAAAGAAAAACAGAAAACTGGGTAAGAGTCCAATCCATGCAGGAAAAAAAAAAAAAAAAAGTCATGTAAGGCCAGGTGGAATCATCTAGCACACAAACACAATGTATGTGCGTTTTCCGTTTATGCTTATGCTGTCCTATGCGGCTTCTGGCTTCAGTAAAAGCCATTATTTCAAGGATGGGTGAAGCATCAGGGTGCAGATGGCTGGGGCTGCTTGTCTGCAGCTTCTTTTATGATGCATTATTTATAGATGGTATGATGTCATATCTCACAGAGACCTTCTCCAGACATTAATTCCTTGGAAATCCATACTCAGAAGGCATCTGTCACACTCAACAGAGTCGAATGCTCACAGCATGGATTTCTGCTGTTAATCTGCAGGAAGGTCTGTGTAATTATCCTGTGTAGACAATTTCTCCAAGTCAAATAATATTTTAGTAATATCTCACTAACCAGTTTCCTCAACAGCAGAGCCAACTTACATCCTCAAAAGGTCTGTCCCTAAGTACTCCCCCAAACTCACAGGCTATTAAACATTCAAGTCCAGGAAAAGGCAGAGATATTAACTCTAAATTCCACAGTGTTTTGGTACAACTCACATGCACACACACTGTACTTCTTTAAAATACTTTGTAATGAAGTTTCAAAGAAAGTACAAACTCCACAAACCTATTTAAAACCTCTTGTCACTGTGTATTACATTTTTTTAAAAGTCCTCCCAATTTAGGATCAGAGAGTCATTTTGTTACAACTGGTGATCTGTGTAAGGCTCCAGAGAAACTGGGCCATGGAAACATTGTATCTAAATATTACTTAAGTGTTTATCGGCTTCAGTATCTAACTGCTGAGAATAACTACCCAGGCTACATGCAGTTCCACTGCTGGTGAGATTTGATTGAACTGCAGTTAGCAGGAAATAACGTTAAAAGTGAAAAAAGTTTTTCAATAATCATTATAATAGCCAGCATCCAAGTCAGGACCAAGAAAGCAGGTGGCAGAGGGTTGGCTCCACTCAGAAAGGGCATCGTGGTGTGTTCACACAAGGGCTCGGGCCTCACAGAAAGTCAAGTGCTCCCGGTGGCCCTTCCAAAGTCACCTGTGCACCTCTGTGTCCTCACAGCACACTCTTCCCAGCCCCACCCCACCCAGGACCAAGTCGACAGGCAAACTGCACACACCGGAAGAGGGTGGGGGCCATTCCTTACATTCCATGCTCTGTGGTCCACCTGAGAAGCTGAGAAGTTCCACGCATCCAACAATCCGCTGCCTTCTCAGAGACACCTTGTGTGAGAAAGGCAGAGACTGGAGGGCTCCCGAGCACCCTTGGGTCCAAAGAAAAAACAAGCCTCAACATCCTCTTTTAAGTGGACTAAACAACAGATGGCCACTGGTTTCCAGTTTCTACCAGGGGGAAGGAAATAAGAACACTAAACTGTTATTTGTAGCCACCCTAGATTCTTCACTTTCTAGGCAAAGGCCAGAAAAAAAAAAAAATGACCCAGCAGCCCTAGCCTGAAAACAAAGACTAAATCGATTTTCTCCACTTCCAGAAGCCCCCGTGTGTCCTCTGGGGCCTGACACTTATGCATAAAACTGCCCTCACCCTCCTACTCGGCCTCAATCTGTCCTGTACCCTCCCTTGAGGCAAAGTAAGTGACTTTTTCCTCCAGGATCAGTCAGGTGGATGGCGCATTTCTTGAAAGCAAGGGCTGCATCTTCCTCGGGGTCAGCATGATGTCTGGCACTCAAGTATATATTTTATAGTGATAAACATTTTCTTTTTTCTTTTTTTTTTTTATTTTTAAAGACGGGGTTTCACCGTATTGGTCAGCCTGGTCTTGAACTCCCGACCTCAGGTGATCCGCCCGCCTTGGCCTCCAAAGTGCTTGGATTACAGGTGTGAGCCACCACGCCCAGCCTGTGATAAACATTTTCTAAGGAATGAGCAAAGCCAGGGACCAGGCTGAGAGCAGAGGGCATAGAAAGGAGGACGAATGACTATTAAAAATAGTTGACATTTACTGAGCACCTACTATATCACATCGAAACTTTGCAGCTATCCTTGGAAGTTGGTTGGGTCCCATTTTACAGATCAGGAAACTGAGGCACAACAAGGATAAATAACTTGCTACAAAGAAGCAAGAGGAAGTGGATGAGCTAGGATTCAACCCCAGGGTGTCGCTGTAGAGAAAAACACAGAGAAAGATGCCAGAAATGAAAGGTGGGGCCCATTTTCTCATGGAACTTAAAAAGAATTGAGGTGAGGAGGCCAGGAGTTGCCAGGTGGCCGCCTGCCCACAGTGCCCACGCTATTAGGAAGTTTTTCTCACTGGTCCATGAAGAAACAAGAAGGAAGACCAGGAAATATTTACCGAGTGAGCTGTGCTGGTAGAGTAAGGACAGTCTTGGGTTGCTTGTTTTGTTTTTGCTTTGAAATAGATCACTGTTTCTTTACATGGGGCACAGCTCAGGACATACAAAAGGGAGTGTGGTGTCACAGAGTCCTCCTCACACTGCTGTCCCTCGGGTGCCCAGTGTCTCTCCCCAGGAGTGACAACCTCTAGAAGATTCTGGATCCGGACAGCTCTTTACCTGAGATGATATCTTTCCTACTATTGGGGGTGTTAAAATGTCCTTTTCTGTGTGAAATGATAAAGGTGTTTGATGATGGCTTTGTTTGTTTCTAAAGTCCTGACTAGAGAAAAGAAGGATGGGAGAAAGGGAGGGAGAGAGGGAGGGAGAAAAGGAGGGAAGGAGGGAGAGATGGATGGAGGAAGGAAGGAAAGTTATCAGCTCCACATTCATTCTCTAAACACATTTTAGCAAAGACTCTAAATGGTTGTTGTGTTTAGGTAGCCGTGGACTTGGGTCCAAGACTTGAGTTCTCTGGTCTGCCCCTTCTGAAATGGGTGGCTCCAGACAAGTCCCTGCCCCTTAGTGGCCTCTGCAGCTCTCCAGGGAGAAACGAAATGGTTCCCTCCCGCTCAGGCAAGCTGCTCTGTCAAGTGCAGAGGGTGGGAGCAGCCCCAGCTTTGGGACAGGACAAAGTACACCTGGGGGAGCAAAGGCACAGAAGGGTATTGTCCAGTCCCTGCAGGGATAGAGTAGGCAGCAGGAAAAATGGGACTGGGAAGGACTCGGTCAGATAAGGCGCCCCCCACCAGGCAGCAAGGCAGACCTGAAGGTGCTTAGCAGGGCCCAAGACAGATGGGAACGTGCTTGGAAGGGAAATTTGTCCCCACAAGTCTGCAAAGGACTGTCTCACTCCAGCGGATGCCGCCCGACAGCTCTTATCAAGGGGCCAATACTGCTGCCTGCCAGGGGGCCCCCTCTGCTCCTGCCGCCACCCGCAGGGCTGCTGCAGTGGAAAGCTATCTGGGGGAAGCAGAAGAAATTCAGGGGCATAAATTTAGTGCAGTTTAAGCAGCAGGTTCCCAGAGCCCAGCATCCAGGGACTCACTCAACCCAGGGAGGGAAGTGACTCCGTTCACCCAGGAAGCCCCAGGAAGTGGCCATGCCAAGCATCTGGCTAGGCATCTACATTTCCAACCATGAAGAAAGGAGACATCAGATCAAATACACATCGGCCAAGGCAGATAAAACACAGTGAGCACCTCACACCCTCCAGGCTACGCTTGGAGGTGGCCAGAGCAGGTCCCAGAGGCTCAGCTGGCTCACGGCTGACCACACCTGTAGAAAACAATGCCCCTTGGCCTGGCTTCTCTGTCCCTGCAGCCCCGGGCTGGTGATGTTCTGCAGAGAAAGTTTCCCCAGCGGTCAAGGCTACCCTGCTGCAGGGTTGTTAAAACAAAGACATTAAATCGCTATGCAAACTGTCATCTTTAAATAAAACAAGCCCAGCCATAAATTTCAAACTGTTCCCAAGGGTTTAATGGGATCCTGTATGACATGCCAGAGGGGATGGTTGAGGCCTGCCTGGAGGGTGGGAATTCCCCCTGAGAGGTCACCCCTAGGTGCAGCTGCAGGGGTGGGGAGTGGGGTGGCTTCGGCTTCCCATCTCAGATGGGCATACCCCAGTTATTAACAATCCAAGGTTGGTAACTAAGCTGGGTGAGTGGACAGAATCCCTTTGGGGGACGCTCACATTTCACTGGCCTGAGAATTCTCCAGGGTGCTTGTTGAAGACGCAGCCTACCCTCCCGCCTTACCTACGATCCCCAAGATTGAATAGGTCTGGGCGAGGCCTGAGAAGCTGCACTTTATCAAGCCCCTCCTGAACCCACACGACTGGCAGAACACACTTTGAGAAACCTCAGGAAGGAGAATGAGGAAACCCCACTCTGAACTTTGGAAGCGGGATTAGGAACTCAAAAATCCTCCTCGGAAAGACAGTGTTTCCAGTGCGATTTTGCGGAAAGTTAGGAAAAGTGTAAAATAGAAGGCGCTGGAGGAGGCAAGGCCACAGCCGGGTCCAAATCAGAGGTCCTGCAGGGGCAGCTCCAGCCTTTGTGGGGCCTGAAGTTTATACAATTTCAGGAGCCTCTTTAAGAAAAATAATTCAGGTTGGGGTGGCGGCTTATGCCTGTAATCCCAGCACTTTGGGAGGCCAAGGTGAGCGGGATCCCGAGGTCAGGATTTCGAGACCAGCCTGACCAATACAGTGAAACCCCGTCTCTACTAAAAATAAAAAAATTAGCTGGGCATGGTGGCAGGCAGCATCTGTAATCCCAGCTACTTGGGAAGCCGAGGCAGAAGAATCACTTGAACCCAGGAGGTGGAGGTTGCAGTGAGCCTACATCATGCCACTGCACTCCAGCCTGGGTAACAGAGCTAGACTCCATCAAAAAAAAAAAAAAAGAAGGAAGGAAGGAAGGAAAAAAGAAAGAAAGAAAGAGGGAGGAAGAGAGGGAGGGAAGGATGGAAGGAAGGAAGGAAGAAAGAAGGAAGGAAGGAAGGAAGAGAAAGAAAGGAAAAATAATTCAACATTCGGAAAACAAAAAAATTAGTACAGGATCCCAAGGATCACTTGACTGGCTTTTTGACTTCTCAGTACCTCTGCCCCTAGGCCCAAATGACCCCTTTCTTTCTTTTTCTTTCTTTCTTTTTTTTAGACAGAATCTTGCTCAGCAGTTGCACTGCAACCATCATCTCCCAGGTTCAAGCAATTCTCCCATCTCTGCCTCCCGAGTAGCTGGAATTACAGGCACCCGCCATCATGCCCGGCTAACTATTGCATTTTAGTAGACAGAGTTTCACCATGTTGTCCAGGCTAGTCTTGAACTCCTGACCTCAGGTGATCTGCCTGCGTCAGCCTCCCAAAGTGCTAGGATTACAGGAGTGAGCCACTGTGCCTGGCTAAAATAACCCCTTTCTCATTAGGCTTCTTTTCGATGGCTGGGTGGTGATGACCAATCAGGTAAGAACTCAGGTTATTTCCTATAATGGGGGCAGACCTTACACCTACAATTCCAAAGAAAACCAGGCTATTGGAGTTCAGGCATCCAGTACCTAACCATGATGTTTAGTGGCTGATCTTTCTTTCTTTCCTTTGTTTGTTTGTTTGTTTTGAGACCGGGTCTCACTCTGCCACCCAGACTGGAGTGCGGGAGCATGATCTAAGCTCACTGCAGCCTCAACCTCCCAGGCTCAAGTCACCCTCTCCCCTCAGCCTTCTAAGGAGCTGGGACTACAGGCACGTGCCATCATGACTGGCTAATTTTTTTATATTTTGTAGAGATGGGGTTTTGCTATGTTTCCCAGTTTTATCTGGAACTCCTGAGCTCAAGCACTCCTCCTGCGGCAGCCTCCCAAAATCCTGGGGTCACAGGTGTGAGCCACTGCGGCCGGCCTGAGACTGACCTTTCTATCAGTGATGTAACCACATTTTATAAGGCTTAAAATGTGTTGCCCTGAAACAATTTATTCCCTAAAACTGCCTTCAGTCTTTTTGGGGTACAACCTGGCTACATGCAAAATCACCCCAAATCCATTTATCTCCCAGGAGTCAATGGTTCTGCAAAGTAATAAGTAACATGTACAGGGCTATTCGTAGCAGCTCTATTTATAATAGGCAAAAGGGAGAAAAGCTAATAATTATTAAACATCTATTATGTGCCACACATTATACTACAGGTTTCATATGGTTTTGTGTATTTAATCCCACAACTCCATGAAACCCACTTCGCAGATGGAGAAAGTGATTCAGAGGTGTGCTGGTGCATCAGCTCTCCTGAGTCAAGGGGAATCCTTCATTTTTAGCATTTGTTGATTTTCATGATGTAACTATCCCGTCATAACTACTTTCAAGCTACCTATGGTTTAACGACCAGTTCCCAAACTTTTTGAATATTTAGCAACTGGCTCTTGCAAGCCAGTTTGAGCCAGCTCCAGCACATCATTGAAACGGAGGCCCAGAGAGATCAAGTAATTTGCCCAGTGTTGCTGAATGAGAGTCAAGGTTAGAACCAAGAGTTTAATTCGAGTCCACGCTCTGAGGAGCGCTCCACAGGCCTGTGCCAACCATAGAGAATGGTTAACATTAACACCCACAAGGGAATTCTTTGACTCACATGCAACACAAAAAGATTTATATGACCGCTAACGCTAATGGAGCGCTTAGTACGTGCGGGGCAACAATGTAAGATCATTACGACAACCCTATGAAATCCTACATATTAAGTGCAATAATTTGCAAAACTTGATGGATGGGAGACAGGCTCCACTTAGGTGCTGAAAAGGAGGGTAGCTACTGCTATGCCCATTTTGCAGACCCTCATTCTACAGAGAGGTCCCACAGCTGGTGAATACGGTGAAGGTGAGATTCGGATCCAGCCAGTCTGGTCCCAGTCTCTAAACCACGATGTCCCTCATAAAATATCAGGAGCAGAAAGGAAATGCACCAACGCGTATAAACTCTGAGCACCAAGCAGAAGCGAATCTTGGCGTGGGAAGCCCGGGAAAGCCTCTGAACCTGGGTTTGAAGGCCTCCCCATTACCTGCTGGGTGTGACTGGGGCAAGTCACCTAACAGCGGCTGGCTTCCGCTCCCTCCTCGCTCACCGGGTTGTCCCAGGGGTGAAGGGAGAGTTCCCCGAACGCGGCGGACAAAGCCCTTGGTGCACCCGAAGACCTGCACAGGTCGTAGCTATTGTGATGAGCAAAAAGGGTTGGAGGACCGGAATCAAGGGCATGGCTTCACCTTCACCGTGGGGCCTTTGTCCTGTCACGTTGCCCCAGATCGTGGCTCAGGCTGGCCCGGAGTGACAGCCAAGGCGAATCCTTTGTAACGTCAGAACTTCGCTGGCGCGGACCGCAGAGGTGCCTTCCCCATCCTGGGGTTCCACCACCCTCGCGACCCCACCTTTCGGCTCCTCGCGGCAGAAGCGCAGCCCCCGGCGTCCCAGGCCCTGTCGCCCAGTCGATGCCCAGGTCCAGCGCTCCCCGGGCTCTCCGGCATCCTTCCACCCACGCCCGCAGCGGAGGCGGAGAGCGCCACGGAGGGGGAAGCCGCGCGCCGTTCTGCTTTCAGAATCTGGAGCCCGTGCCGCCTCCAAAGTTTGGGGACGTTTGGGGGCTCCTTTTTCTCCCAGACCATCACTAAAAAGGAAACTGCTGCTGTTCCCCTTTCAGCCAAACTTCCTCCCCGGGGCGCCCGGAGGAGCTCTGCGCTCCCGTCGCGGCTGGGACTGCGGAGGTGCGGGACCCAGCGGAGAGAAGCGGGGCGGTGGGCCGGGGCTCCCATCTGGGAGGCACAGCCGAGCCGCGCCCAGCCCAGGAGAGAGCGCAGGAGGCCCGGCAGGCGACACGGCGCCCCGACCCCCAGCCCGCGGGTCCCCGGAACCGCTTACCTGACGGCGGCCGCTTCCTACTCAGCCGGCTCACGGCGCGGTTGAACATCGCAGCGGGCGCCCGGGAAGGAAGCTGGAGCAGCCGGGCGGCGCGGCGGCTGAGCCGGAGGAAGGCGAGAAGGAGGAGCGCGAGGAGGAGGAGCGGGCTCAGCACCGCCCCAGAGCGCCCGGCCCTCGTCCGCCGCCCGCCTCCCGCCGCCCTCCTCCCAGTCAGACGCCGCGTGGCGCGCTCCGAGCGCCCTGCCCGCCCCCGCTGGTGGGCGCTCGCGGCACCCTGGGGCGGAGCAGGGCGACCCCGGGTGACCTCTGATGGCCCAGAGTCTGCCCCGCGCCCGGGATGGGGCGCAATGGCCCAGAGGGAGCCCGGGCCGCCCGGAACTTAGTAGCCCAGCGGAGGCGGTTAGCGCGTCCCGGGGTCCCTGGCCCTCGCCGGAGATGCCGCCCCGGCCCGCCCCGCCCAGCTGCGAGCTCCCGCGCCCATCGCGGTCTCCCGCCTTCTGCAGCCCCGGAGAAACGGGCACGGCGCCGCGGACTCACCGCGCTTCGGGGCTCTCAGCGCGACTTCGCAGGTGGCAGGCGGGGTCCTCTCCCCGGTAACAGGCCGGGAAGCCAAGGCCTAGCGGTTCTGCAGAGTCCGGGCGTGGCCCGGCCCGTGGCCTTTGCCTCTCGACCCCAGGATCCCCGCCTGCCGGGGCCTGGCTGCTCCCCGACTTCGTGATCGCTGCGCCTTCCCGCCCAGCGAATGCGGGTGGGGCACCCCAGGGCCGGTGCGCTGAGCTAGCCTAGCCGCCGCGGGTGGGCGCCCTCTCCCTGGCAGTGCCGTGCGGGCGCCAAGACTCTGGGAGACCTGAGAGATTTCTGCAGGAACCCCCCCACCACCACCACCCGGTTCCAGCCCGGGGCGGTGCCCTGTCCCGCACATCGCGCGCTCGGGACACTTCTGTAACTTTGCGGGCACGTAGGCACAGCCTCCGTCAGGGCCTTCGGGCGCCACAAGCGGGACCACTCGGGCCCCCACGGCGTCACCTGCTGGGCGCTGCGCGCTCCACGGTCTCCTATTATTTCATTTCTTCTACAGAGCAGCTCCAGCGGGGGTGCCATTAGCCCCCATTTTCTTGAACATTTGGTTTGCAAGAAATCGTCTTTCTGGCGAGTTTTATTTTTCTCCTTGTGTATCTGGCTTTGTCTCTAAATTGGTCTTTATTTTTAGCTGTACTAATTGCTATTTTTCTACACTGTTCCTTAGTCGCCCTCCCCCCATCCCCCCGTCCTTTTGCAGTTTTTTCACTAGTTGGCACTTTCTTCTGTATCTTCTATTCTGAGCTATCAGTTCTGCTCACTGTCCCTCCACCCACCCCACAGCCCCAGTTCCACGCCAAGTGTGTCCGGTGGCTGCTTCTTGCTTCGCTCCCCACTATTCCCCTCTAAAAGTCGTTTTCCTCGGAGCATTTCCCAGCACTCTCCCCCTCTGCTGCCAAAAGAGGATTTCCAGGCTCCTGAAGGGTACTCGGTGGCCAGGAACAGGGTTAGACCCAGCGGGGTGAGTTCTGATTTTAAACCTTCTGTTGTTGGCCTGCTCCCAGGCCCAGACAAGCTTCCATCTCATTGTAATGGGATCAAGCTGTGATACTTAACTTTACGCAGGAGTTTCACCTTTCGTAAGAGCAGGATTTTAAATGCTGGCAGAGTCCTGGATCCAAGTGAGGTCACTGCATTCTCCTAACAATTACAAGGGAATTTGTGCAGCGCACCCACCCAGAAAACTTCCCCGAGACCAAATTACAAGTAATCCTAGCACAGGAAATAAGCGCACTGGCACTCGGGGATAAAAGTTAGGCACAGCAGTGCAATGTTATGCTAGTTGCCGAGTCCACCCTAGCATGTCCTGAAAAACACTGGTGTGGCTTCAGACAGGCTATGAATCCTTCCTGAGCTAAGAACCTCAGGCGTCTCTTAAATAAAGGGAAACTATAACAGCCTTAAATCATTTTTTTTGTCCTGTTAGCACATTGGATAGTAAGTACAAAAATTAAGATGCATGGTTAAGACCAGGTGCTTTGGCTCACACGTGTAATTCCAGCACTTTGGGAGACTGAGGCAGGTGGATTGCCTGAGGCCAGGAATTCAAGACAAGCCTTGCTAACATGATGAAACCCCATCTCTACTAAAAATATAAAAATTAGCTGGGCATGGTTAATCCCAGCTGCTTGGGAGGCTGAGGCAGGAGAATCACTTCATCCCGGGAGGTGGAGGTTGCAGTGAGCCGAGACCACTTGTCAGTGCACTCCAGCCTGGGCAACAAGAGTGAAACTCTGTCTCAAAAAAAAAAAAAAAAAAAGAAAAAGAAAAAAGAAAAGGCATAGTTAAGGTTTAATGTACACTGTTTAAATTGTTTGGGACATCGAAAGATTGTCCTCATTAAATTACTATAAATACCTGTTTTAAGCGTCTAAAGATTCAAAAGCCAGTTTTCAAAGTGCACTGTGCAAAAGATCAAGTATAAAAGTATAAAGCCTTCTAACTCCTAAAACTTGACACACACACACACACACTCGAGATTAAGTTCCAACCATGGTTTGCATTGGATTGAAGGTGCTTACCATCCAAATAGTATTTCTCCTGTAAGTCCAGCATGCACTTTCTGAAACTTTTTTTTTTTTCAGACAAGGGTCTCGCTATGTTGCCTAGGCTGATTCCTAACTTCTGGGCTCTCAAGTGATCCTCCATCTTTAGCCTCCTAAGTTAAACCTTGACAAACAAACTGCAGTAACTAATTTGGGGAAGAGAGGATGAGCAGATTAGTCCCTTTCTTCCCCTGCTGGTCTCACCTTCGGTTCAAGGAGGTTCACATCAGACAAGAAGCAAGAGCTCAGATATCTTCTGATAACGCAGGATTCCAGAAGGATTACTGGCTTTGGAGTTCACCAGAACTTTAAAAAATTGGTAAACTGTGAATACATTTTAGAGCCTCTCATAACCAGAATTTATATAACAAGACTATTCTAGGCCAATTGAGGCAGACAAGGTACAGTAAAATGAATAAGTGCCCAACTTGAAGTTAAGAGACCTAGATACTAATCCTGACCAAACAGCAACCAGCTGTGTGGACACACCAGATGTGTCCTCAAATACGTCACAGCCTCAAGGGACAGGGCAACGGGAGGTGCCACCTATACTCTCAGTAAGTGGTGTTTGATAGCAGTAAACAAAAAGCATCTGGCACAGTGCCCAGCACATGTAAGCACACAGAAAATTACTGGAATTTTAATTACTCTAATTCCGCCTACAATGATGTTTTAATAAATGATAAACTTGATCCCATAGGCAGTCAAAAGTGGATTTCTTTTCAATTATAGGAAATTGTCAGGGTTAGTATCACTATGATGTTTTTGTTACTATGCTGTGAAAGAGGGAAAGTACATTGTTACAACCTCTCCAGAAAGAAGAGAAGCAGATGTGTTAAGATATGTGTTTGACAACATATGTAAGAGTCTTCAAAATGTTTATTCCTCTTTGACTAGTGAATAATTCTATAACTGGTAATTTGTGCCAAAAAAAGATGCAAAGATTTATGTGTAAAATTAAACATCATAATACTTTTTATCAGCATTATTTATAGTAGCTAAAAATATCCACTAAAAGAATGACTAAGGTACAACATATTCTTGTGATAGAATATTTAACAGTTGTAAAAAAACTGTGAAGAATCTTTGAAACTTGGTGGAAAAAAAACTGGTGCAAAGAGAAAAATGAAAGAATCTTAGATGAAGCTCTCACTGAAAAAATCAAGATACAAATACAGAGAAAATTTTCAGTGTTGAGGAGGAGGAGAACATAGTATGTTTATGCATAGAAAACTAGCAGTTAATTACACCTAAATATAACTAGACTATATCTCTAGATGATAGGACAATGGGTTCTTTTAATTTTCATCATTCCATTTTCCTGTTTTGCAAACTTCTGCAGTGTATATGGTTTTAAATCAGGGAGAAAAATCAATAATTAGAGATTAGTTGAAATCTCTACTGGGTTTAATGCCACAAAAATATATAAGGCTTCATTTCTGTTGTTTTGTGTTTTGTTTTTTAGAGACAGGGTCTTTCTCTATTGCCCAGGCTGGAGTGTGGTTCTACGAGCATGGCTCACTGCAGCCTTGAACTCCTGAGCTCAAGCAATTCCCCTCACTTCAGCTTCCTAAGGAGCTGGGACTACAGGCATGCACCACCATACCCTACTATTTATGTATGTGTATATGTATGTATGTTTTTATTCATTCATTTATTTTTGTAGAGATGAGGTCTTGCTGTGCTGCCCAGGGTGGTCACAAACTCCTGACCTCCTACCTTGGCCTCCCAAAGTGCTGGGATTATAGGTGTGAGCTACAGCATCTGGTCCCCACCTCCCCTACCCACCAACTTTTTTTGAGTCAGGGTCTCTGTCTGTCATCCAGGCTGAAGTGCCATGGTACAGTCATAGCTCACTGCAGCCTCCCACTCCTGGGTAAGCCCTCATTTTTACAGCATTAGTTTTGCTTTCTTAAAACTCTTAATTTCCCATGAAAGGAGCAAACAGACACTGGCTGCCTTTCCCATCTTTGATCTCTTTTGCACTTCAAGTCCCACATTCCTGGCATACACAGCTGAAAGGAATCGTTGGAGATCAGCATATTATGCTGCAGATCAGGAAACTGAGGCTTAGATAGCAGCTGAACTTTTGTTTAGCTAGGATGTGACACTAGATTTCCCGACTCCTGGGCAGGTAGTTTTCCTGGTATAGCACTCTTTATTTGGTTGGTTTGTTTGTGTGTTTGGTTGAGACAGTCTCACAATGTCACCCAGGCTGGAATGTGGTGGTGCAATCATGGCTCACTGCAGCTTCCACCTCCTAGGCTCAAGCAATCCTCTCCTCCCACCTCAGCCTTCTTCAGTAGCTAGGACCACAGGTGTGCACTACCATGCCTAGCTAATTTTATTGACTGATTGATTGATTGTAGAAATGGGGGTCAGTCTCCCTTTGTTGCCCAGGCTAATCTGGAGTTTCTGGGTTCAAGCGATCATCCCTCCTTAGCCTCCTAAGTAGCTGGCACTACAGGCCCATGCCACCATGAATGGCTAGGGGTGTTTGGTTTGGTTTTTTTTTTTGAGACCGAGTTTCACTCTTGTTGCCCAGGCTGGAGTGCAGTGGCGTGATCTCAGCTCACAGCAACCTCCACCTCCCGGGTTCAACCGATTCTCCTACCTCAGCCTCCTGAGTAGCTAGGATTACAGGCATGCACCACCACACACAGCTAATTTTGTATTTTTTAGTAGAGATGGGGTTTCTCCATGTCAGACAGGCTGGTCTCGAACTCCCAACTTCAGGTGATCCGCCTGCCTCAGCCTCCCAAAGTGCTGGAATTACAGGCGTGAACCACTGCAACTAGCTGGCTAGTTTTTTTAATACTATTTTTTTTTAAGTATATTTTATTTGCTGGGCGTGGTGGCTCACACCTGTAATCCCAACACTTTGGGAGGCCGAGGCAGGTGGATCACAAGACAAGAGATTGAGACCATCCTGGCCAACATGCTGAAACCTTGTCTCTATTAAAAAGACAAAAATTGGCTGATTGTGGTGGCATTTGCCCGTAGTCCCAGCTACTTGGGAGGCTGAGGCAGAAGAATTGCTTGAACTCTGGAGGCGGAGGTTGTAGTGAGCCAAGATTGCACCACTGCACTCCAGTCTGGGCAACAGAATGAAACTGTCTCAAAAAAGAAAACGTATATTTTATTTTATTTTATTTTTGAGATGGAGTTTCTCTCTGTCACCAGGCTGGAGTACAGTGGCATGATCTTGGCTCACTGCAACCTCTGCCTCCCAGGTTCAAGCGATTCCATTGCCTCAGCTTCCCGAGTAACTGGGACTACAGGCATGTGCCACCATGCCCAGCTAATTTTTTGTATTTTAGTAGAGACAGTTTCACCACGTTGGCGAGGCTGGTCTCGAACTCCTGACCTCATGATCCACCTACCCTTGGCCTCCCAAAGTGCTGAGATTACAGGCATAAGCCACCACACCCAGCAAAAGCAAATTTTATTTTTAGAGCAATTTTAGGTTCACAGCAAAATTGAACAGAAAGTAGAGTTCCACATGCCTCCTGCCCCAAACAAACATAGCCTCTCAGAGCATACCACGTCCCACACCAAAAAGGTACAGTTATACAGTCGAGGAACCTACACTGACACATGGTTATCATCCAAAGTTCATATCAAATACCCTTTTCCTACCTCAGAACTCCTCCTTTTTTTTTTTTTTTTTTGTGGGCTAAGGAGAAGAAAGTTTAATAGGCAGAAGAAGGAAAAAGGAGAACAGCTCTCTCTCTAGTTAGACAGAGGGGCTTCCAAAAGGAACGAATGGCCAGTGACGGGGTTCCCTGGATTTTATAGACAGGCTTGAGAAGGTGGTGTCTGAGTTACAGAGGGCCCATAGATTGGTTCAATCAGATGTGGTGTTTACACAGCGCGCAGGGAAGACTGGCCACCCCACCCTAATCTTAATATGCAAATTGTTTTCCACTTGACTGGTGCTATCTTGTCTTCTTACTGTACATGTGCTGGCAAAGAGAAGGGAGGATGGAGCCGCCATTGTGAATATACCTAGTCCTGGGTAGCTTTTCTCCTGCCAGCATTTACCTGTGCAAGCATCCAGCTTGCCTGTCTATGTCTTCAGCTTGATTTCTGCAACTGCTCTTTGTCAGGAAATGATTTTAGGGCTGCTTTTCATTAAAAAGGAAAACCTTACTGAGGACTCCCATACCTTCACTATCTACCTAAGTAATTTCTTCTTCACTCCTATGTCATTCCCCACTCAGAAGTGGTAACCCTAACTGCTGCTAGGGGATGTTGGATGATAACTCTTTCTGGCTACTTCCTGCTGAAAAGAGGCAGGACTCACACCTTTATATCTCCAACCTCCACATTCCTACCTGACATCTCCTCTTGGGCGTCTGATGGGATGTCTGAAATGGAATGCATCCAAACAGAGCAAGTCTTCCTCCTCCATTCAAAGCAAAAAGGGCCTGAGCTGGGTGTGGTGCGCACACCTATAATCCCAGCTACTTGGGAGGCTGAGGCACAAGAAATGCTTGAACCCAGGAGGCAGAGGTTGCAGTGAGCCAAAATCGCGCCACTGGCCTCCAGCCCTGGCCACAGAATGAAACTCCATCTCAAAAATAATAATCATAATGAAGAAATAAGATATAGGCTAGGCATGGATCATGCCTTTAATCCCAACAATTTGGGAGGTCTAGGCAGGAGGATCACTGAGCTCAGGAGTTTGAGATCAGCCTGGGCAACATTGTGAGACCTTGCCTCTACAAAAATAAAATAAGATGTAAACCCACCTGGACAAGGCGTATGAAAAAGGAGACCATAATGGAAAAGAGATTTCAGCCAATCTGAAAAGAGATGGAGAAGCAGAAACATTTAACAGGAAGAAGGAGCTACAACCTAAATGCAGGCAGGGCATTCCAGTGAGAACAAGCCAGTTCACCCTGCAGAGCCTCAGAGAAGCTCCTGACCCAAAGGCACAGACCACAGAGAAGAGGGAAGGCAAGGGCTGAAAAGGGGAGGTTGATAGAAGTCTGTATCAGGAGACTTCAGGTCCCCTGCCATCTACCTTAGGAAATAATTATCTTGGTGATGCACAGAAGCTCTGGACTTAGGGCCCACTGGCTGAGTTGAGGGCACAGATGAGCTGTGGGCTTCAAAGAGCGTTAAGCCTAGGTCTGCACACAGGATCGGGAGCCCCTTCTTCCTCAGCCCCTGCCCCTATAGCCAGATGTACTAGAAAAATTTAATCTTTCCAAAAAAATTTGTTTAAAAACCAAAACACAATGGAAATTAACATTTAATGTTCTCCAGAGTTAGCAATGCCCAACTACAGAGACACTCACAATCCACACACCTCTTTCACATACACAGCCTCCAAAGAGCTTTGGACACCTCATTCTCAAGGATGAGAACTATGCAAATACCACAGATAATGAAGGAACGCCTCTAATGAGAGAGACAGAGAGAAACAGAAAATAGGAATTCAGGGGGAAGACAAGAGAGACTAGGCATAAATCGTTTAAAATACTACATTTCAGAGAGGGAGAGAGAAGCTACTTCATCCGTTCATAAAAGAAGAAAGATTGGAATATAAACATGAAGTACAAACAAAACATTTTGATAAAGGAGTTTGAAGATAAAGGTGAAGAAATCTCCTAAACATTAGAGCAGATGCAGAAATGTACAACATAAGAGAAGGAAAGACTGGAGAATCAATCCAAGTAATAGGAATTCCAGAAAGACATTACAGAGGAAGTGTTAGAGAGGAAATTACAATTCAAGAAAATTGCCCAGTCTGAGATGGGCGTGGTGGTGTGACCTGCAGTCCCAGCTACTCGGGAGTTTGAGGCTGCAGTGTGCTATGATCTCACCTCTGAACAGCCACAGCACTCCAGCCTGGGCAACATAGCAAGACTCCATCTCTTAAAAAGAAAAGCAAGAAAGAGGCTGGGCCTTTGTCTCTCATGTCAGGACGTGCATGGCTCGGTCAGTGGCCACTGCCCTTCTTCTTCGCTCTGGGGGTTCAGGAGGCTCTGCCACAGCCTGGGTCCTCCTGTGACCCACATGTACTGGGGGATCTGTAGGGAGGATGCTGAGACACCCCGGAAGCTGGGAAATTGTATATTCTGCAAAGAAAAATTGTAACCGGCAAATATTACTCCCTGGACCCATCAAAAGAAGGGAGTTTCTTTGCTGCTGCCATGCTGAATAGTTCAACTTTAGCCTAAGAACTGATGTGTGGGAGAAAAACTCCGTTGCCTTTGAGGATGTGGCTGGGAACTTCACCTAGGAGAAGTGGACTTTGTTGGATTCTTCCAAGAAGAATCTCTATAAAAATGTGATGCAGGAAACCTTCAGGAATCTGGCTTCTATAGGAAACAAAGGGGAAAACCAGAGCATTGAAGATCAGCACAAAAATTATTGGAGAAATCTAAGGCACAACATATCTCACCCATATGGGTGTCAGGAATGCAGAGAGAAGTCATATACATGTAAACAATGTCAGCCAGGTGTGGTGGCTCACGCCTGTAATCCCAGCAATTTGGGAGTCTGAGGCAGGCGGATCACGAGGTCAGGAGTTCAAGACCAGCCTGACCAACATGGTGAAACCCCATCTCTACTAAAAATACAAAAAATTAGCCAAGCGTGGTGGCGCACACCTGTAGTACCAGCTACTTGGCAGGCTGAGGAAGGAGAATTGCTTGAACCCAGGAAGTGGAGGTTGTGATGCGCCAAGATCATGCCATTGCACTCCAGCCTGGGTGACAGAGCAAGACTCAATCTCAAAATAAAAAAGTCAAAAACTTTCCTTTCTGTCACAAGGGTTCAAAGAGACACAGTAATATACACTGGAAATTGACATAGTTGTACAATATGTGTGAAAGTTTTTAATATTTCCAGTTCATTTCAAATACATCAGAGAAATCACACTGGGGAGAAACCTATGAATCTATGGAATGTGTCTCAATAGACATAAAAGAATGTCTCAATAGACATAAAAGAATTCACACTGGAGAAAAACCCTATGAAGGTAAGAAATGTGGTAAAGCCTTCAGTCATTCCAGTCACCTTCATGACCATGAAAGAACTCACACTGGAGAGAAACCCTATGAATGTAAGCAATGTGGGTTGCTTTAATCTCTCCAAGAATAAAAATAAAAATAAAAGCACAATGGAAATTAACATTTAATGTTCTCCAGAGTTAGCGCTGCCCAACTACAGAGACATACACAATCCACACACCCCTTTCACACACACAGCTTCCAAAGAGCTTTGAACATCTCCTTCTCAAGGATGAGGACTATGCAAAGACCACAGATATTTAAGGAACGCCTCTAATGAGAGAGACAGAGAGAAACAAAAAATAGAAATTCAGGTGAAAGACAAGAGAGAGCATTCTGGTATTCCAGTGGCCTTCACTGCCATAAAAGAACTCACACTGGAGGGAAACCTTATGTGTGTACGGAATGTGGCAAACCATTCAGTTGTGTCTGTTCCTTGCAAGGACGTATAAAGCCTCATGTTAGTGAAGAACCCTATGCATGTAACAAATGTGGGAAAGCCTTCGGATATTCCAGTTCCCTTCAGAAACATGAGAAAACTCATACTGCACAGAAACTCTATGTATGTAAGAATTGCTGTAAAGGCTTCAGATGTTCCAGTTCCCTTCATAACTGTGAAAGAACTCATATTGGAGAGAAACCCTATGAATGTCAGAAATGTGGTAAAGGCTTTAGTGGTGCTAGTACCCTTTGGAACCATAAAAATACTCATACTGGAGAAAAGTCCTATACATGTTTTTAAAAAAATGTAAAGGCTTCAATCATTACAGTTTTTGTCAAAAACATGAACGATCACATACTTGAGAGAAATTCTGTAAATGTAAGGTGTTGGAAAGTACTTAATTTTCCCAGATTTCTTCAAATACATGAAAGGTGTCAAACTGGAGATAAACCCTATGACTATAAGTGATATGGTAAAGACTTTGATTTTTCCATTTCTTTTTGAAAACTTGAAAGGACACACACTGAAGGAAATCCTTATGAATGTATAAAATGTGGTAAGTGCTGGGCACGGTGGTTCAAGCTTGTAATCCCAGCACTTTGGGAGGCCAAGATGGGCAGATCACCTGAAGTCAGGAGTTCGAGACCAGCCTGACCAACATGGAGAAACCCTGTCTCTATTAAAAATACAAAATTAGCTGGGCATGGTGGCGCACGCCTGTGATCCCAGCTACTCAGGAGGCTGAGGCAGGAGAATCGCTTGAACCTGGGAGGCGGATGTTGCGGTGAGTGAGATTGTGCCATTGCACTCCAGCCTGGGCAACAGAGCAAAACTCTTTCCCAAAAAAAAAAAAATTGTGGTAAGGCCCACAGGTGTTCCGGTGGTATTTGAGAGTATAAAACAACTCATTCTAAAGAAAAACTTTATGAATGTATCAAATGTGGGAATGCCTTCACTTATCCTAAAACTCACTCAAAGACACATGGTAACACATACTCGATTGACTTTTAAATAAAAGAATGCCCACCAGATTGAAACCCTAGTAGTTTGGAAATACAGAAAATTCTGAATTTTAACACTTACTTTAAAAGTCATGTGAAGACTTCTACTGGAAATAAATCCTGTAAATGTAAATAATATGGAAAACCTTATGCAAATGAATTATAGTACAATTCTTGAAAAAATTCACTATGTGAATGATATGTTTTAGGACCTATAAATAAATTGAATTTATCAGTTGCTCATTTTTAAGAAGAGTCTCTAGAATATAGATTTTTCAGGCCAGGCGCAGTGGCTTACGCCTGTAATCCCAACACTCTGGGAGGCCGAGGAGGGTGGATCAGGAGATCACGACCATCCTGGCCACTATGGTGAAACCCTGTCTCTACTAAAAATACAAAAATTAGCTGGGCATGGTGGCTCGCACCTGTAGTCCCAGCTACTTGGGAGGCTGAGGCAGGAGAATCGCTTGAACCCGGGAGGTAGAGGTTGCAGTGAGCTGAGATAGTGGCACTGCACTCCATCCTGGTGACAGACCAAGGATTTTTGGTCTGTCTCAAAAAATATATAGGTTTCCACTTCTTTTGCAAAAAAAAAATGAGGTGAGACTTCTGTAAGTACTCTTCAAGCAATAGCACAAGAGTTACATATGTATTCTTTTTTTTAAGCTGGTAAATAAATTTCCTTTTTCTATAAGAAAGTGAGAGAGAGAAAAGAAAATTTCCCAGACCGAAGAAAATTCATCCCCAAATGGAAAGAGCCCATAATGGGCACAGTGTCAGACGTACAACAAGGTACACCTGCATGAAACTTCAAAACAAAGATAATTTCCAAAAAACTTCGAGAGCATTCATGGTGGGAATATCAAATGGTACCACCACTCTCAAAGGTGGCTTGAGTTTCTTAAAAAGTTAAACACATACTTATCATATCATCCACACATTCCACTCTTAGGTATTTAACCCGAGAAAAGTGAAAACATGTGTTCATACAAAGACTCGTACATGAGTGTTCACTCCAGCTTTAGTTATCATTGCCCTAACCTGAAAACAACCCAGTATCTGCCAGCAGCTGCATGGATAAACAAATTGTGGTATAAACATACAAAATAATGAATTATTGACACATTCAAAAACACAGATGAGTCCCAAAACAATAACTCTCAATGTAAAAGATCAAAAATATATATATACTGTATGATTTCATTTATGTAAAATTCTAGAAAATGCAAACTAAACTATAGTGACAGAAACAGATCAGTGGTTGTCTGGGGAGAACAGGGAGTAAGGGTAGGGGAGTGATGGGATGGATGGATTTCTTCTTTTTTGAAGACCAAGTCTCGTTCTGTTGCCCAGGCTAGAGTGCAGTGCCAGTGACTTGATCTCAGCTCACTGCAAACTCCGCCTCCCAGGTTCAAGCGATTCTCTTGCCTCAGCCTCCGGAGTAGCTGGGATTACAACCATATGCCACCACACCCAACTAATTTTTGTATTTTTAATAGAGATGGGGTTTCGCCATGTTGGCCAGGCTGGTCTCGAACTCTTGGCCTCAAGTGATCCGCCCACCTCACCTTCTCAAAAGTGCTGGGATTACAGGCATGAGCCACCATGCCCAGCAGGAAGGATGGATTTCACAGGGGCATGAAGGTTGTTTTGAGTTGATGTGTTCACTATCTTGACTGTGGTGATGGTTTTGTAAGTGTATACATATCAAAACTTAAATAATTGATATATGCACATTCCACTGTATGTAATTCTAGCTCAATAAAACTGTAAAATTATGTATGTGTTGAGAATGTAAAATGATGCAGCCCCTTTGGGAAACAGTTGGGCAGTTCCTCAGAAAGCTCCATGTGGAGTTACCATATCACTCAGCAATTCCACTTCTACATATCTACTTTAGAGAAATGAAAACATATATCCACGCTAAACCTTGTACATAAATGTCAATAGCAGAAAAGCAGAAACAACCCATGTCCATCAACTGATGATGCATAAACAAAGGTGGTAGATCTCCATCTATTCCATGGAATATTGTTCAACCATAAAAAGGAATACAGTACTGATATACGCTACAACATGAGTGAGCCTTGCAGGGAGCCAGTGATCACCTCTAATCCCCCATTTTGCTCTTAGTGGGCTCTACAGCTGGATCTAGAAATCAAACTGACACCAAGCTGATTAACAAGAGCAAATTATACACATTTTATTAGTTTTGCATGTCCATGGAGATCTTCAAAAGAGACTCAAGTCTGAAGTGGCTACAGCAAGATGCTTTTTCTCTCCATCACTTGGGCTATGCAGAGCAAGAAGCTCTTATACTTTTTAGACAAAGATGAATAAATTTGAGAAGGAAAAAAAAAGGACAAAGAAAATCTGGCAAAGGTGATAAAATGTTCTAGGGGATCCTCTAGGAGATACAGGAGGGGGTGTAAATAGGTGGAAGATAAGGGTTATTTATTTATTTAAGACGGAGTCTCTGTCGCCCAGGCTGGAGTGCAGTGGTGTGATCTCTGCTCACTGCAACCTCCACCTCCTGAGTTCAAGCGATTCTCATGCCTCAGCCTCCCAAGTAGCTGGTATTACAGGCATGTACCACCATGCCCAGCTAATTTTGTATTTTTAGTAGAGATGGGGTTTCACCATGTTGGCCAGGCTAGTCTTGAACTCCTGACCTTCGTGATATGCCCGCCTTGGCCTCCCAAAGTGTTGGGATTACAGGCGTGAGTCACTGCACCTGACTGGGAATGGTGTTTTTCATAAGACTTTTAGTACTCTTTGACTTTTTAGACTACTATACAGATACACTATTTTAATGCAAATAAAAATTAATTTTTAAAAATTCTAGTAATCACCACTTGCCTAGTCCATAACGAAAGATGACTTGGTGGTGTCAACAATAATAGTAACAGCTAAATTTCACTGAGTACTTACCATGTATTTGGCACTGTTTAATCTTATTTTTTAACTTTTAACATTTTTTTAGAAATGGAGTCTTGCCCTACAACCCAAGCTAGAGCTCAGTGGCTCAATCATAGGTCACTGCAGCCTCAACCTCCTGGGCTCCAGCGTTCCTCCCGCCTCTGCCTTCTGAGTGGCTGGGACTACAGGCACGTGCCACCATGCCAGGCTAATTTTTTATTTTTGTAGAGATGAGGGTCTTATTTTGTTGCCCAGGCTGGCCTCAAACTCCTGGCTTCAAGTAATCCTCCTCCCTCAGCCACACAAAGTGTTGGGATTACAGGTGTGAGCCACCATGCCTGGCCCCAGGTACTATTTTAAATACTGTTCTTATTGAACAACCCCTTGGAGGGGACTTAATCACTACCCTAGGTTGCCTCTAATGGCAGGTGGAACACCCACCAACTACAAGTGAAATTATGGTTCTTCGTGGATTGAAAAGTGCCATTTACAGACATATTCTTTGGATTATCACTAAACCTTGTAATATAGGAATTTATAGCTGGAGAAACTGAGTCTCAGTTCTGGAGAACTGCTCCACAGCAGAGGTGAAAGTGAAAAAGCAGGGCTAGAAATCAGGTCTCTGGGTTCCTGGTGCCCAGAGACCTGAAATCTTTATACAACTCCTCCCAAATCCATATTTGTGTGTGTGTGTGTGTGTGTGTGTGTGTGTGTGTGTGTGTGTGTGTGTGTGTGTGTGTGTGTGTGTGTGTATAATCAGTTTCAGGTGTCTCCTTTGTAAATTGCTCCCTCTTGCTATTTCTTTTTTCTCTTTTTAGACAGAGTATCTCTCTGTCGTCCAGGCTGGAGTGCAGTGGTGTGATTTCAGCTCACTGCAACCTCTTCCTTCTGGGTTCAAGTGATTCTCCTGCCTCAGCCTTGAGAGTAGCTGGGATTACAGGCATGTGCCACCACACCCAGCTAATCTTTGTATTTTTAGTAGAGACGGGGTTTCACCATGTTGGCCAGGCTGGTCTTAAACTCCTGACCTTGTGATCTGCCTGCCTCGGCACCCCGAAGGGCTGGGATTATAGGCATGAGCCACTCTCTCGTGTTATTTTTAAATGTTACAGGAAAAGAGTTTGCAATTTCCAAGAATCTTCACCCAGTTTTTTCAAATCTAGATATAGGCCGGACACGATGGCTTACACGTGTAACCCCAGCACTTTAGGAGGCCAAGGTGGATGGATCACCTAAGGTCAAGAGTTCGAGACCAGCCTGGCCAACATGGTGAAACCCTGTCTCTACCAAAAATACAAAAATTAGCCAGGCATGCCACGCCTGTAATCCCAGCTACTCAGGAGGCTGAGGCAGGAGACTCTCTTGAACAGGAGGGGCTCTTTGTAAACTGAAGGTATTAACTTCGTGTCAAGTGCTAGAAATACGTTTTGCCAGTTGTCATTGGTATTCACTTCTTTGAGATTTAGGGCAACTCATGAAAGTAAGGCCGTGAAAGACATCCAAAATTAAGTGGATATCTGAGGCAATTACTCAGCACGGTCTAGCCCAGAAATACTCAGTTACTTTAATATTTCAAAAGGTAATGTTAATTTGGTGTATTTTTTAGGAAAATAAAATAAGTGGCATGGTAAAATTATTTTCTATCTGGAGTACAATGACATGAATAATATTTAATAGCTCTGCAACATTGCTTCATACATAATTTCATAATTTAGAGCCCATGTCACGCCACTGCACTCCAGCCGGGGTGACACAGCGAGACTCTATCACAAAAACAAAACAAAACAAAACAAAAAACCTTCAAATCTAGATATAAAAATCTCCTCTGAAAAGCTAAAAAAGAAAAAAAGTGTACATGTGTACGAGACTCCACAGACACCCACACATACAAGGTTTAACATGTGAACACTGTTCTGGGGTGGTGGCTTGTTTGTTTAAATGATCACACTGTAACACACACCTCCCAAAAAGTGTTGTCCCATTCAATGTGATCACTCATACTCCACTGAGTCAACTGGGCAGCTGCCACTGCTCAGGACTTCTCCCAAGATTCTTCTCTGGAATGTCATTCACATTCTCTTGGATATTTCTAGAACAATATTTTGTGGACCTAATTTGTTTTTGGAAATTGCCAAAAGCTATGGTGAACACTGGCAGATTAAGGTGGGTGATACCGGTTGTGAAATGTTGGGAAGCAGGGAGGGGAGCATGAGACACAGTGAAAAAATGGTTGGGCCAATTTACTGGTGTGCTGTATAAAGCATGCTTGAAATAAGTTTAAAAGAATCAGCATTTGGGGCCAGGCATGATGGCTCATGCCTGTAATTCCAGCACTTTGAGAGGCTGAGGCAGTCGGATCACTTGAGACCAGGAGTTCAAGACCAGCCTGCTCAACATGGCGAAACCTCAACTCTCCTAAAAATACAGAAATTAGCTGGGCATGGTGGCACATGCCTTTAGTCTCAGGTACTCGGAGGCTGAGGCATGAGAATTGCTTACATCTGGGAGGTGGAGGTTGCAGTGAGCTGAGATCACGCCACTGCATTCCAGCCTGGGCAACAGAGCAAGATTCTGCCTCAAAAAAAAAAGAAAAAAAGAGTCAGCACTTGGCAAGAGGATTACAGATGACTAGCTTTAAGGCAAACACATTTTCCATTTTGGATATATATCTGGCATGATTAAAGGAGGTTTACTTTATAAAAGCAGTAGTTACATTACTAAAGTTTATGGCACCATATGTACACCTACAAATGTTCCTATTAATAAAAAGAATGGAAATTGTGTGAACTAGTATAATAAGCCCCACAAGACAGAATTCAATTTTAAAAAAAAATGTTTTAACTATGTTTTTAACCTAAGCCTATTCACTTGCATTTCTCTGATGTTGAAAAATACAAAAGCCTTTCGTGACATTTATCAAAGTCTTCTGGTTACTCATCTATACTTATAAACAAATCTCAAGCTCTTTCAATGCTTTTTAAAATCATAAAACCCAACTGAGAAATAGAAAGTAATCTTCAAAAGATACATCACTTATCCAACGTTCTTATTTATGATTTCCAAACACTTTTTGTCAGCCATCAAATTTTAACTAAAGGGTATTTTCCACCTGTTTAACATATTGTTACAGGAAATATGTCAAAAAAGGTAGTATACCTATAATAAAAACCATCTGACACGAAGGCAGGGACCGGCACACACCTGTAATCCTGGCTACTTGGGAGACCGAAGTGGGAGGATTATTTGAGCCCAGGAGTTTGAGGCTGCAGTGAGCTATGACTGCACCACTGCACTCCAGTATGGGCAACAGATTAAGACCTCAACTTAATTTTTTTTTAAAAAATGCAGGGACTGCGTATTATGTTGCTCTTGCTTAAATTTTAACCAGCTGGAAACTTTCTAGAATCACTAATTCCTAGATATACATTGCCCACATTCTCAGGCAGTGTACTTTGGCTCATAAGTTTGATATTTTATCAGGTGTTTTAAAGAAACATTATGTATGTTATTACTAGTGATGCAGACAAATTTACACCCTAATGAGAAAAGCTGAAATCATATATAAAGTCATAACTCAGATTTTGAAGATATTTAGGAAATATTTATGTGTAAATGTATATATGTCTATACACATGTATATACACATATGCAGACATATACCTGTGTGTTTATATATACATATTTAAAGGGATTTGTAAGCAAGATGAAAAGCAGTGAGAGTCATTGGCACAGCAGCTACATAAGCACACTTCAGCGACAGCCTGCATGGCTTACTTCTCTAGTAGGCATTAATGGACTGGGTACAGTGGTTCACATGGGCATTCCCAGCACTTTGGGAGGCTAAGGCGGGCGGATCATTTGAGGTCAGGAGTTGAAACCCCAACTCTACTAAAGATACAGAAATTAACCAGGCATTTTGGCGGGTGCCTGTAATCCCAGCTACTTGGATGGCTGAGGCAGGATAATTGCTTGAACCCAGGAGGCAGAGGTTGCAGTGAGCCAAGATCACGCCACTAGACTCCAGCCTGGGTGACAGAGTGAAACTCCGACTCAAAAAAAAAAAAAAAAATTCCTAACTCCACAGAGATCTAAAAACTAATTCCACAGAGATCTGGAAATTGTCAGATGCAAAGTTTTAAGCTCAAAGAACTTCCCATAAAGAAGTTACCTTTATGAGGAGGAAAATGCCACAGATTTCTGGTTATCAGGCTCATTAGATGATCCCTACTGATAAAAACAGAATCCATGAATAGCATTTAGTTTTTTATGCCTCCAGTCATAAATACCAAAATACTTTCTTTAATAACTGTAAGTCCCATATATTTACATAATCGGTTAGAGAGTGCCATTTTGGATCCAGTCCACGTTTTGAAGGGATTTATAGATACAGGTAAAATGTGCTGCCAGACATTATTTAAACCTAAAACAATCTTTCCAGCTGGGTCCAGTCTGTTCTCAGCTACCAGTACCCTCAACCTTTCTTAGTCAGAATCACTAGAAAGTTTTTTCTCCCGTAATGTAAACAGCAATAAATTCTCCAAGTACTCACGTGCCATCCTCGACTTTACAGGCAAGATGACAATGTGGCAACTGAGGAATGAAGATTGGTGTCGCTACACTTTGAAGGCACCTAGCAGCTAATAGTATTGTTGAGGTTGCTGATTTACTTTATTCCTTCATGTCCATTATTTTTATGACATTGCATTAAAAATGCCAGATTAGAATAGGGTCTCGCTATGCCACCCAGGCTAGAGTACATGCATTATTATTACATGCATGAGCCATGGCTCCCAGCCACAATTCAAATCCTGCATGATCATAGCTCACTGCAGCCTCAAACTCCTGGCCTCAAGAGGTTCTCCCACCTCAGCTTCCTTAGTAGCTGGGACTACAGGTGTGTACCATTGTGCCTGGCTAATTTTTATTTTTTATTTTTTTAGAGATGAGGTCTTCCTATATTGGTCTCGAACCCCTGGGCTCAAGTGATCCTCCCACCTCAGCCTCTTTTTTTTTTTTTTTTGTGATGGAGTCTCGCTCTCTTGTCCAGGCTGGACTGCAGTGGCTTGATCTCGGCTCACTGAAACCTCCCCTTCCCGGGTTCAAGTGATTCTCCTGTCTCAGCTTCCTGAGTAGCTGGGATTACAGGCACCGCCACTACGTCCAGTTAATTTTTGTATTTTTACTAGAGATGGGGTTTTACCATGTTGGCCAGACTGGTCTCCAACTCCAGACCTCAGGTGATCCACCTGCTTTGACCTCCCAAAGAGCTGCAATAACAGACATGAGTCAATACGCCCAGCCCACCTCGGCCTCTTAAAGTGTTAGGATTACATGTGTGAGTCATGGCTCCCAGCCAAAATTTAAATTTTGGGAAACCAATTATCTGCCCTAATTATACCCCAGCCAAACTACCCTTTTTTTTCCTTTTTGCATTCCTTCCCCACAAATTATTTTGCGTCAAGTTCCTAATGTTGAGTTCCATCATTTAACTGACACAGAAATACTTAAGACTCATTGGTATTTCTTTGGGTCAAACTGGTAGAACTATAGTACATTGAAGTCATTCAAATACAAACTACACAGATTCCTTATAAATCACTGGTATTAGAAAAGAAAAGATTCGGCCAGATGCAGTGGTTCATGCCTATAATCCCAGCACTTTGGGAGGCCAAGGTGGGTGGATCACAAGTTCAGGAGTTCAAGACCAGCCTGGCCAACATAGTGAAACCCCGTCTCTACTCCAAAAAAAAAAAAAAAAAAAGCCAGACGTGGTGGTGGGCACCTGTAATCCCAGCTACTTGGGAGGCTGAGGCAGGAGAATCGCTTGAACCTGGGAGGCGGAGGTTGCAGTGAGCCCAGATTGCACCATGGCACTCCAGCCCAGGCGACAATGTGAGACTCTGTTTCAAGAAGACATTACAGAATTCATCACATGTTATCAGAATTATTGGTATAGTCTATCCTAGCATAGAGTAACTTTCTCAGCAATTCTGGAGACCGAGGCAGGTGAACTGCTTGAGCTCAGGAGTTCAACACCAGCCTGGCCATCATGGTGGAAGCCCATCTCTACTAAAAATACAAAAATTAGCCAGGTGTGGTGTCATGCTCCTGTAATCCCAGCTACTCGGGAGGCTGAGGCACAAGAATCGCTTAAACCAGAGAGGCAGAGGTTGCAGTGAGTGAGATTGAGCCACTGTACCCCAGCCTGGGTGGCAGAAGTGTGACCCTATCTCAAAATAAAAGAAAAAAAAAAGAATTACCTGTATAACAGTAAATTAAACTGAAAAGTTATTCTGGCTGTTGAAAAAAAAACTAAAAAGGTTAAAAGCTTAGGTAAGATACAAGAACAATTAAAATGAAAACAAAAACAAAAACAAAAAAAAGCCTGATCATATCTAGTGCTGGCAAAACACCTGGAGTTTACACTTCAGTACTGCATGTGAGTGTAAACTGATGTATAATTTTGGAAGACTGCTGCAACGTCTACTAAAACTGATCAAACACACTTCCTATTACCCAGAATTCCATTCCTAGGCATATGCTAAACAAGAACGTGTACACATGTTCCCCAAAGGACATTTTAAAAATTCCTAGGCTGGGCTCGGGCTCACGCCTGTAATCTCAGCATTTTGGAAGGCCAAGGCAGGTGGATCACCTGAGGTCGGGAGTTCAAGATCAGCCTGGCCAACATAGTGAAGCCCCGTCTCTACTAAGAAAATACAAAAATTAGCCGGGTATGGTGGTGGACACCTGTAATCCCAGCTACTCCGAAGGTTAAGGCAGGAGAATTGCTTGAACCCAGGAGGCGGAGGTTGCAGTAAGCCGAGATCACACCATTTCACTCCATTCTGGGTGACAGAGTGAGACTCCACCTCAAAAACAATAACAGAAAATTCCTAACAGCACTGTACATGATAGGTTTTAAATGGAAAGCCAAAGCATTTAATCAACAGGAGAATGGGGCTGGGCACAGTGACTCACACCTGTAACCCCAGCACTTTGGGAGGCCGAGGAGGGCGGATCAACTGAGGGCAGAAGTTCGAGACCAGCATGACCAACATGGTGAAACTCATCTATACTAAAAATACAAAAATTAGCTGGGCGTGGTGGTGGGAGCCTGTAATCCCAGCTACTCAGAAGGCTAAGGCAGGAGAATCACTTGAACCCAGGAGGCAGAGGCTACAGTGAACCAAGATGGCACCATTGCACTCTAGCCTGGACAAGAGTGAGACTCCATCTCACACACACACACAAAAACCCAGCATGGATCAATTGTAGCACATTCACATAACAGAATACCATACCATAGCATTGGAAAACTCAGCTACACACAAGAATGAAACTTATAGCATTAAGTAAGCCAGATATAAAAATATATATATACTGCTTAACTCCATCTGTATAGTTACAAAATAGACAAACTAATCTGTGGTCATATCATCAGTGAGTGGTCATCTTGGGGAAGAGTGGAGGTTAAAGACTAGGACAGAGCATGAGGCTTGCAAGGTACTGGCCATGGTCATATTTCCAGGATTTGGCGACCATTTACATTAATGTGTTCACTTTATGAAAATTCAGAGCTGTACACATATGGTGTATACTTTTCTGTACAATATTTTAATTTTTCAAGTATATATATGGTAGAAGCTAGATGGAAAGATACTGCAGTAGTCTGGATGAAGGAAGATGTTGGTTTATTTGGTTTCTTATGAGACAGAGTCTCTCTCTGTTGCCCAGGCTAGGGTGCAGTGATGCAACCTCAGCTTACTGCAATTTCTGCCTCAGTTCAAGCAATTCTCCTGCCTCGGCCTCCCGATTAGCTGGGATTACAGGTGTGTGTCACCATGCCTGGCTAATTTTTGTATTTTTAGTAGAGATGGGGTTTCACTATGATGGCCAGGCTGGTCTTGAACTTCTGACCTCAAGTGATCTGCCTGCCTCGATCTCCCAAAGGGCTAGGATTACAGGCGTGAGCCACCACTCCTGGCTAGATGTTTCAGACTAGGGTAAGAAGAACCTTAAAGTGATCTGTTTATGTTTTTTGTTCTTTTTTATGATTTTCCATTTTGTAACCATTTTAGTAAGTATAATACAATCATCAGCAAATCTAATGTCAAAACAAAGCATTTTCTTGAGTTAGTAAATTTGAGTAAGGTTATAAATAACTGTGAATAAATGCAGGTAACTTCCAGGTATATTAAAAATTAAAACCTTTGTATTTGACGGCACAAATAGAATCAGGGCACACATTTACGACCTAACCAGTTTAGGAATACAGAATATATGGCCAGGTGCGGCGGCTCATGCCTGTAATCCTAACACTTTGGGAGGGTGAGGTGGGTGGATCGCTTGAGGTCAGGGGTTCAAGACCAGCCTGGCTAATATGGTGAAACCCTATCTCTACTAAAAATAGAAAAATTAGCCAGGTATGGTGGCAGGTGCCTATAATCCCAGCTACTTGGAAGGCTGAGGCAGGAGAATTGCTTGAACCCAGGAGGCAGAGATTGCAGTGAGCGGAGATCTCATGCCACAGCACTCCAGCCTGGGCAACAAAGAGAGACTGTGCAGAAAAAAAAAAAAAAAAGAAAGAATATATAAGGCATTCAAGAAACATTTATCCTTCATGATACAAAGGCAAACTGGCCAGGCATGGTGGCTCACACCTGCAATTCCAACAGTTTGGGAGGCTGAGACGGGAGGAAGGCTTGAGCCCAGGAGTTCAAGACCAGCCTGGGCAACATATTGAGACCCTATCTCTACAAAAGATAAATAAAAAATCAGCTGGGCATGGTGGTGCACACTTGTAGTCCCAGCTACTTGGGAGGCTGCTTTGGGAGGATTGCTTGGACCCAGAAGATCAAGGCAGTAGTGTAAGCGATAATCACATCACTGCACTCCAGCCCCCCAAAAAGGGTGAATCAAAATCTGAATAACATACCACTTTGCCAGGCATGGTGGCTCATGCCTGTAATCCCAGCACTTTAGAAGGACAAGGCAGGCAGATAATCTGAAGTCAGGAGTTCGAGACCAGCCTGACCAACATGGTGAAACCCCGTCTCTACTAAAAATACAAAACTTAGCTGAGCGTGGTGGCGTGTGCCTGTAGTTCCAGCTACTCGGGAGGTTGAGGCAAGAGAATCACTTGAACCTGGGAGGCAGAGGTTGCAGTGAGCCAAGATCACGCCACTGCACTCCAGCCTGGCAACAGAGCGAGACTCCATCTAAAAAAAAAAAAAAACTACTTTAATTGTGCCCTCAGATGGGGAACACCAAACAGTCAAACATCAACACTTAAATTGCCTACTGTTTCCCTAACATTGTTACAAGTCTTTTATAACTTGTCTTATTCTCATTTAAACAATTAAGAAACTTCCTTCTAATTCAACTGGTTTATCAGCAATGTGCTGAAGCACACGCTGACTTCAGATGTCTATGCTCTCTCTCTCTATATATATATATATATATTTGCCACTTCAAGAAGCTCAACTGTGTCACTTCTCATGGCTAGTTCCACTTTTGTCTGTTATATTCAGATGCTGCCTGTCCAGAAACCCAGTTCTGCTATGCTAGCATCCCCTCTTCCTAAAACAGGGCCCAGTAGCACCCACATTCTTGAAGAGTGATATACAGAGGTAGTTATGGTTCCTACCTGGCACACACCCAGAACATTCCCATTAGGAGTGCATCCTAATCATCTTTTTAATTGTTTTGAGACAGGGTCTCGCTCTGTCTTCCAGGCTGGAGTGCGGTCGCACAACCAGAGCTCACTGCAGCCTTGAAATCCTGGGCTCAAACAATCCTCCCACCTCAGCCTCCCAAGTAGCTGGGACCCACAGGGGCATACCACCATGCCTGGCTAATTTTTTTTTTTTTTTTTTAGAAACAGAGTTTCACTACGTTGTCCAGACTGGCCTTGAACTCCTGGCCTCAAGCAGTCCTTCCACCTCAGCTTCCCAAAGTGCTGGGATTACAAATGTGAGCCACTGTGGCCACCCCTAATCACTGCTGAAAGATGCTTGGCAAACTACATTGCGTAGCAGTAGTGGATACCGGCTGGGCGCGGTAGCTCATGCCTGTAATCCTAGCACTTTGGGAGGCCAAGGTGGGTGGATCACCTGAGGTCAGGAGTTCAAGACCAGTCTGGCTGTCATGGTGAAACCCCAACTTATTATGCAAAATTTTTCTTTTTTCTTTTTTTTTAAAAAAAGAAAAGCAGTAGTGGATACCAACTACAAAAACAACAACAAAAATCTAGCTTTAAAAGAAATCTGTACTTTTGCAAAAAAACAAAAACACCTAGTTTTTGTGGAAAATGTGTAACCACGACTAGCAGTTTTAATCTCCCAAGCCAGGAAGAAAACAGAAATCTAGGCCAATTAATTTTAATTAATTTTTATTTATTTATTTTTGAGATTGAGTCTCATTCTCTTGCCCAGGCTGGAGTACAGTGGCACGATCTTGGCTCACTGAAACCTCCACCTCCTGAGTTCAGGCAATTCTCCTGCCTCAGCCTCCCAAGAAGCTGGGACTGCAGGTATGCACCACCACACCCAGCGAATTTTTGTATTTTTAGTAGAGACGGGGTTTCGCCATGTTGGCCAGGCTGGTCTTGAACTCCTGGCCTCAAGTGATCTACTTGCCTCAGTCTCCCAAAGTGCTGGGATGCCACAGGCATGAGCCACCACATCCAGCCAATTTATTTATTTTTTTTGAGACAGAGTCCCGTTCTGCCGCCCAGTGGCTCAGTCTCAGCTCACTACAACCTCTGCCTCCCAGGTTCAAGTGATTGTTGCACCTCAGCCTCCCAAGTAGCTGTGACTACAGGTGTGCGCTACTATGCTCAGCTAATTTTTGTATTTTTAGTAGAGACGAGGTTGTGACATGTTGGCCAGGCAGGTCTCAAACTCCTGGCTTCAAGTGATCCAACTGCCTCGGCCTCCCAAAGTGCTGGGATTACAGGTGGGAGCCACCGGTGCCCAGTCAGGCCAACTGATTTTATTTCAGACCACCTTCACCCACAGATGCAGTCTCAAAATCTACATTTTCACAAGCACCTCACCTATTCTGATCAAGTTCTACTCAAATAAAACACAAGGTGTATTCTGGTTTCAAGAGGGAGACTAAAATACATGTTTACATTCACTTCCTCTATCATATGAATGCATTTAACATTGACTGAACACCTACCATATGGCAAGAACTGTTACAGATACTAGAATTTGTGTAGTTAACAAAGTCCCTATCCTTGGGGAGCTTCAACCAAGGAATGAAGTTATCCATTTTTAAAAAATAAAACAGATTCCGACTGGGCATGGTGGCTCACGCCTGTAATCCTAGCACTTTGGGAGGCCGAGGTAGGTGGATCACCTGAGGTCAGGAGTTCAAGATCAGCCTGGCCATCATGGTGAAACCGCATCTTATATAAATAAATACATAAAACAGATTCCTAGGTATAATAAATTAAATGTGGATTTTTTTTTTTTTTTTTTTTGGAGACGGAGTTTAGCTCTTCTTGCCCAGGCTGGAGTGCAATGGCCTGATCTTGGCTCACTACAACTTCCGTCTCCCAGGTTCAAGTGATTCTTCTGCCTCAGCCTCCTGAGTAGCTGGGATCACAGGCTTCCACCATGCCCAGCTAATTTTGTATTTAGTAGAGATGAGGTTTTTCCATGTTGGTCAGGCTGGTCTCGAACTCCCAACCTCAGGTGATCTGCCTGCCTTGGCTTCCCAAATTGCTGAGATTACAGGCATTAGCCACCACACCAGGCCAATTAAATGTGAATTTTTAAAGGACATCCTAAGCCCTGTCATTTTACTGAAAATGCTCAAAGCTGTTGTAAAACAGTACCATTTGCCCCACATTCCAAATGGAACCCATATTGCTAAATAAAAACATGCCTTAAAGGAAATTGAAAAGAAACTATCAGGGCCATCTATCAGCAAAGGCAGTGGTAATATTTTATTTTCAGTAGCCTGGTAAGTCTCCTGGCAAGTCTTGATAAAGTGTGCACAGTCTTAAACCAGGAACGTATTATATATTAATACCCCACCCATTTATCCATGCACAGCTTACTACACCTTCCCTGAATTGTCCAGTCTCAGGTCAATGTGCTCCTGAATCAAGGACTTATCCTTCCTTCATCATCCTTCATCACTCCTTCTCCAGTCTGAACTCTTATTAAACAAAATATGAGTTATGCCATCTGCTAAAATATAACCTAGCCACGAGAAAATTAGTTAAAAATGTGTTTCAAGTTTAGTCTTTTTCAAAAGGTAGCAAACTAAGATGATTGAATGGATAGTCTCATTTCTTAAAAAGCTGTTAAGACTTACACATTAGCTTTATTTTTGTGAGCAAAAGCAATCATATAAACCCACATATGGAACAACTCAACTCCTAACTTGTAACCAGTAAAATGAGCTAAATGTGAAAACCTGAAATTGATACAATATTTCTCAGAACATGCACAGTTGCAGAGGGCTATGTATTTCATGTTCTTTTTGTCCAGATGGTTTTAGACTTAGCTGGTCTACCAAATTCTAAGGAAGAAAGATAAAGGACCGGGAAAAAAAATTACACTTGGGCAAGTTATGGTATCTATTGGTTTTATATGGCAAACTCTGGTTTACCTTAAAAATGACACAATTCTACAGCACCATGACAACCAGGTTTTTTGCAAAATTCTTGTCAGTTCACAAGAAGGAGGGAAAGTGAAAAGAGGAGACCCACAGGCAAGCTAAGCCCCGCTGGAAGATCAACAACTGGACAGCTCACTCCTGAGATTATTTTCCAGCATACACTCGCCCTGGCTCTCCTCTAATGCTATCCAAAAGCACTTCAGTTTTACTCATGTTTGCAAACCTTCCAAGCTGACTCCAAGACATTATTAGATGTGGCTCATTCCCAGAGGAACACCTCAGAGAAACAATGGTTAGTGAATTCTTAAAAGTGCAATAAGTTGGAAAAGACAAAATTTGGCATACGTATTTTGAGTTTGAAAGGAAATAATTTACTGAATATACTTCGTTTGTCAGCTGTTACTCTGATATTCTTGTTTAAAAACCAAAGCATCTAAGTTATATACATTATGTCCCTCTCTTCCCCTAAACAAAAGCTTAATTCTATAAAAGGGTCAACTGCTATCAGTGCCTTTTTCTCCCCTTAAAATAAAAACAATAAATTATATACAGATTTCCTCTACCCCTATTCCCTAGATATAAATTAAACTTCTTTCACATTTAGGCAATTCTAAAACCAAAAGTCATCTTGGCCCATGAAAGAAATTTTGCACAAAGTACCTTATGAATTATAGTACCTGGCCTATCTGCACTATCTTTCAAAATAAAATCAGTAAGTAGAAAAAGGAGCCCAGGTTTCATGCTAATTTTGCATTTTAATTTTTTTTTCTTGTATTTTAGAGACAGTGTTTTACACTATGTCACCCAGGCTGGAGTGGCAAAATCATGGCTCACTGTAGCCTCAAACTCCTGGGCTCAAGTGATTCCCCCATCTCAGCCTCCCAAAATGCTGGAGTCACGGGCATGAGCCACCATGCCCAGCTGGAACAATAAAATGTTTAAGTTGGCCGGGCACGGTGGCTCACGCCTATAATCCCAACACTTTGGAAGGCCGAAGTGAGTGGATCATGAGGTCAGGAGTTTGAGATCAGTCTGGCCAACACAGTGAAACCTGATCTCCACTAAAACTACCAAAAATTAGCCGGGTGCCTGTAATCCCAGCTACTCAGGAGGCTGAGATAGGAGAATCGCTTGACCTCCGGAGGCAGAGGTTGCAGTGAGCCAAGATAGTGGAACTGCACTCCAGCCTGGGCAACAAGAGCAAAACTCCGTCTCAAAAATAAAAAACAAAAAAAACACACAACGTTTAAGTTATATTCACATAATTTCCTTGTTTAAAAAATGGAATAGATAGCAATCTACTTTACACCAACCTATTTGAACATAATTACTAGATTTTTTTTTTTTTTTTTTTTTTTTAGAGAGGGAGTCTCGTTCTGACACCAGGCTAGAGTGCAGTGGCCCAATTTCGGCTCACTGCGACCCCCGCCTCGCGGTTGAAGTGATTCTTCCGCCTCAGCCTCCCGAGTAGCTAGGACTGCAAGCACGTACCACGACGCCTGGCTAATTTTGTATTTTTTAGTAGTGACCGGGTTTCACCATGTTGGTCAGGATGGTCTCGATCTCTTGACCTCATGATCCACCCGCCTCAGCCTCCCAAAGTGCTGGGATTATAGAGAATATTTTATTTTTTGAGACGGAGCCTTGCTCTGTTGCCCAGGCTGGATTGCAGTGATGCAATCTCAGTGCACTGCAAACTCTGCCTCCCAGGTTCAAGTGATTGCCCTGCCTTAGCCCCCCGAGTAGCTGAGATCACAGGCACACGCCACCACACCCAGCTAATTTGTGTATTTTTAGTAGATATGAGGTTTCACCATGTTCGCCAAGCAGGTATCGAACTCCTGACCTCAAGTGATCTGCCCGCCTCAGCCTCCCAAAGTGCTTGGGATTACAGATGTAAGCCACTGCGCCTGACCAATTACTAGGATATTTTATTACTAAACATAGCAAAATACACATTTAAGCAAAACCATCCTCATTTGGACCACTTAAGAGTGAAGGCTTATAAAAACTAGTGAAAGTCTAAAGGAAATAGGTTTTGCATCTTTCCAATACATAATAAAATTGCAAAGTCAATTTTTATAATGTATTAAGTAGAAGCCCAAATGCTAACTTTTAATAGGGAAAATTTAGTTTGGACATACCTACTAGTAAAGTATCTAAAACATTTATTAAATTCTTTTTGTCTAGCATAATCTTTACTCATAGATACTACAAAAGAACAACCTAGACAGTAAAATTAGTTTCCATATCTGAGGACTCCAAATTAATGAATTTTACTATATTAATATTAAACAGAACATGCATTTTTAGAAGGAAGCAAATTTCTACTCCTTCATATCTAGAGATTAAATTTTAATCCAACAAAGCTAATGGACTTGTAACACTTACATAAAAAATGGAAATAGGTCCTGACTACAAACATACTCCACATAACTTACTGAAAACTTAAAATCCAATTGTTTATTTCATGGCAGCCTGGAAGAATAATTATGTAATAAACAACAATAAGAAAAAGCCACTTATCATAGTCTAGTCTTTATTGAAAGACTTACTTCAACTGTGGTTTACAGCTTTGGCTTAAGTTGGCCAGTCATTTGAGCCTCACTGCCAGCAGACATAAAAATCACGTGGGAATAGCATGGGGGTTACGGAAGAAAATACTAGTAGAGAAATTGTTAGAGCAAAGAATATGGCAGAAACACATCACCAAAATAAATCTCAAACTAATAATGAAATAAATATTTCCTTGCAAGCCAAAAAATCTCTGCTGTTTTAAATGAACAGGGTGGTGGAGGCAATGATTCTTAGGCTTCAGTTGGAACAAGATAGCACTAAGTCATGTTATAAAACCATCTGTTAGCTCAAGTTGAACTTTTTTTGAGACTCTCACTCTGTCGCCCAGGCTGGAGTGTAGTGAGTGACACAATCTCGGCTCACTGTAACCTCCACCTCCCAGGTTCAAGCGATTCTCCTTAGTCTCCCAAGTCACTGAAACTACAGGTGCCTGTCACCACACCTGGCTTTTTTGTATTTTTTAGTGGAAATGGGGTTTCACCATGTTGGCCAGGCTGGGCTCAAACTCCTGACCTTAGGTGATCCACCTGCCTCTGCCTCTCAGGGTGCTGGGATTACACAAATGAGCCACTGTGCCTGGCAACAGTCATACTTTTTAAATGGTGCATTTCATTTGGGTAAGTAGCTTTGTATTTTAAAAACTACTTACCACACCTGGCTAATTTTTTTTTTTGTATTTTTAGTAGAGATGAGGTTTCATCTTGTTGGCCAGGCTGGTCTCCAACTCCTGACTTTAGGTGATCCACTATCCGCCTTGGACTCCCAAAGTGCTGGGATTACAGGCATGAGCCACTGTCCCTGGCAACAGTTGTACTTTTTCTTTTTGGAGATGTAGTCTCACTCTGTCGCCCAGGCTGGCATGCGGAGGTGCAATCTCTGCTCACTGCAACCTCCGCCTCCTGGGTTCAAGTGATTCTCCTGCCTCAGTCTCCTGAGTAGCTAGCTGGGAATACAGGCACATGTCACCATGCCCGGCTAATTTTTGTATTTTTAGTAGAGACGGGGGTTTCACCATGTTGGTCAGGCTGGTCTCAAAACTGACCTTGTAATCTGCCTGCCTTGGCCTCCCAAAGTGCTGGGATTAGACATGAGCCACCTCGCCTGGCCCAGTTACACTTTTTAAATGGTGCATTTCATTTGGGTAAATAGCTCTGTATTTTAAAAACCACTTAATATGAAATAACTTCCATTAACTGATCATGAAATTTTGCCCTCTTTCATATTAAGATGAAGGACACTTCAGTCACATGTTTACTGTGGCAATATAACTAGTCTGGATAATTTTATTAAATCATAGAATACAGTCAGGAAACACTACAGCTATATTTAGCTGTTATCTCAATAAGCTACTTAATTTACTGGCAGACCAAAACAGGCATACTAAGCATTTTTAATTTTATCAATTAAAAAAAGTCTTCAGTTGTTCAAGTTTCACATATATTCATAAAATTTTTAACTCGGGGACAGTTAACATAATTTATTGAGTGTTCTCTCTATAAAATATAAATTAACTTTTCAAAAACATTCCTCAAAGATACTATAAACAAAAGAAATAAGGGTATATTTTATAATAGAAGAATGTAATAAATGACCATTACGGTTAAAACTAAGGTGCCATAAAAAACTTGGCCCAAATAGGAACTTCAGACCCTATGAATTCTTATGTTGAATACATTTGGCTATATTGCTAAGTGGGAAGAGGAGGAAAGTAATACCAAATTATTGTGATCACCAATTTATAAAATCATCGTTATTTTAAAGCTAATTGTAAGACTTCAAATGTTTAGAAAACAGCAATTTGTGTGTGCCAATTGCATCTTACTACCTAAGTGTAAAAGGCTATTTTCTCACTTTGGTACCCAGGCCAGTATTCTGAATATACTGCCAAGACATTTGCATGCCCTAGCTCTGACAATTCAAATACATAGGGTTTTTGTCTATTTTACATTCCTGTTTGATAGAAATTTGAGGCAAATTTTACCCACATAGCCTGAAAAATACCTTGAAAGCAAACCTCAGTCTCTGCATCTTCCAACTGATTCCTTTACAAACCCTGCACACATACAGCTTAAGCCTCTGTTCAGGCTTGTGATACCATGCATACAACCCACAAGGATAAAAATTAATTGAAAATAAAAGTCACAACTCTGTGTACTATTTAAACTGAATATCCAATTATAAATTGGTACATTGAACTGTTTAAATAAGATGTTTTTAGCAATCTTGTTAAAAAAATTCTTGGGCAAAATATATCTTAATTTTTAAAAACACCCCAAGATTTTTAAAAAACACTTGTACTATACAACTTATAGTAACCTTGAAATTGGTTTACAAGGTTTTAATCAAGGTATTTACATACCAAGTAATGTAAAGCAAAAAAAAAAAAAAAAATCTAATTCCCAATGACATTTCATAACACTAATGCATCAAAGATTTGTATGAAATTAAAATTAAGGCTTTTTCTGCACAATTTGTGTAATTTTAATTTTATATAGTAGCCAACCTTGGAAGTGTCAGTCTTAAACATTCTGATCAATCCACTGCATTCAATGCAGGGGAGTGTGTTAAGTGTTACTTCAAATAATTACATTGCTGCTACTTCTATGTTGAAGCATGCTTTTTAAACACTGTAGTTATTTAATATTTACAATGTATATCATTTAAACTTCATGTAAAAGCACAAGTATGACTGTCTGACTTTAACACCATACTTGGAATATCCCCCAAAATGAAATGTAATATACTACAATTTTAATAATCAACACTTTTGGAAGTTTTAAAAATATGTCTTAACGTGGACCACCAACATTTGCTCAAGTAACTCAAACAACGCTGTTTCTTTTTTAGGGTGCAAAACTTCAGTCTGGCTTCAGTTTCTTTAGGCATAGAGAAAGAAAGTATTTCCTCCAAAGCGACTCCAAAATCCTGCATTTCTTCTGAATATCACACTTTTTCTCTGCTGACTTCAAATGTGGTCCACCTCAGGGAAGGGGACGGGAGTATCAGGATTCAGGATGAACTTATATGTGATTCCCAGGTTTTCACGATCCTCCCTTTTTTGCTCTTTTAAAAACACAGTGAGTTAAAATACTGAACAGCAAGATAAAAATGGAATAGTATCTAAGAATCAAAATGTATTAGCCATTTTTCCTATTATATCAAAATTTGTAGTCAGAATTGTCTTTATTGACTTTATTTTAGTTTTTGTACACAAAGAAAAATCATGTTCATATCCATCATGAACAAAAACTTAAAAAGGCAGAACTAGAAGACATGTGTCCTTCACCAAAGCAAATCTGTGCTAAAGGTTCCAAACATTTCAATTTTTAAAATAAATATTTTCATTTTCCGATGTCTACTTTCATGTCTTCAGAGTGTCACAGGAAATCGAAGCCTATCGTGAATTACAATTTTTTTTAGAGTCCCAGCTCACTGTGTTTGGTAACTTGCCATACCATATCCAGCTTGGTTAGGAGGAGGTATTACAGGGGGAGGAGCTTGTCCTTGGGGAGGCTGAGCACCAAATCCACCCATCCAAGCAGCAGAAGGTGATTGACTTGGAAGAAAAAAAGAAAATCTTCAGCAAACACAAGAAAAAAAAAAAGAAATCACATATGTATTTACACAAAAATCAAGCAGAGCCTAATCACAGAATAGAAAACCAGCAATCAACACACCTACAACAAATAAAAAGATCAAATAAATGGTATATGTGTAGAACACATATTCCAGTATTAGTCTTCAGTATTTTTACGATTACCACAATTTAACACAATGATGTCTGAGGAGTATCTGCAAACTAATTTTTTAAAAATTGTGAATGATTCAACACATCAACACATAAGAAATGTTAAAAACACACGTCATGTTGGGTAAGAGTCTCAAAGGAAGAAATAATAAACATATGGGCTGGCCTTGGGCGGGGGGATTACAAAGGAGGAACCCACTCTATCAACAAAGGAAAAAAAAAAGCCAGTTACTTTGTATCACACAAATCTCAGATTTCTCATGCATACCAGGTACACATAAAAGCATCAAACTTCTGAATATATTTAGACAAAGATCTTTTACATGCAAAAACAAAAGTGTATTAGACTAAGTCAAAATCTACCAACTGCTTACAGGGATCACAGGACACACCAAATGTTATCCCAAAAACCCCTTTCCACCTAGGTAATGAGAAAATGTCTTAGCCTCATAAAAAATATTTTGTTAGATCTGTTTCTATAATGCTCATGCCAAACAGCTCAATGTATGTAACTAAAATAGATCCTCCCTAGGAAAAATTACTTTTATTTGGTCAGAACCATATGTTTCTATACTGGAAAAACCCAAACAACTTACTCTACTCCAAATCCTTGTTGATTCCATGGTTGCCCGTACACTCCATAAGGCGGTACTTGCCACCCATTTGCCATATACTGTCCATACTGTTGTGGGTTTCCATACACTTGGCTCCACTGGCCCCACTGACTATAGTCGACCTAGAAAAAAGCAAATTATTGTTTCAGGGAACACGTAAGAAACACCGTATATGAAGAAAGAGTGGGAGACAAGGAAGAGAAAAACTAAGTAAGCACCCTTATGTGAATAGGACTCTGTTATTTATCATTGTCTAAGTTTATTGGGGTGGTGACACCTGTGAAAAGAAAGTATTAAGATTCAGTTAATACCGCAAAATAATCAATTTTGAAATACAATCAACTGACAGTAGCTATATGCTTTATTTTACTGTTTATTTTACAGAGTTTCCAAAGCTTTTATGTGATATGTAAGATGGAAACCTTAAAGAGTGCTATGAAAAATCGAATTACCTGTTGGAAGTTTTTAGTCATATCAGGAGATTCTTTACCCCAATAGCATTTAACCACATGTCCTTCAATCGTAGTACCGTTCACCGAAACAATGGCATGGGCTGCACTTTCATGGGTTGAAAATCTAAGAAAGAAAAATAATATGGTTTTGTCTTTTATTTTTTAAGAACTTAACACAGTAAATAACATGGAAACTCATTAGTTTATACTTGCAAGTTGGTATTTTTTTCTAAAGTACATTAAGTAGGTAGCTTAAACTTCTTTATTGCAAAGAAGCACTAAAATAATAAACACTGATACCCTGGGGAACAAAACTGAAAGGAATGAATCAAATATAAGAGTAATAATGACATTTCAAGTAGAGCGTTACCTGACAAATGAATAGCCCTTTTCTGGGAAAACTCTTATTTCCATAATTTGTCCAAATGGTGAGAATGTTTGTCTCATAAGCTGATCTATAAATGAAAACATACAAATAAAACATGGCTAATGTACATCATGAAATTCATGCAAATAGTGATGAAGCTCCTCAGAGATGATCAGAACACCAAACATTGTACCTGTTAACCCAGACGCAATTCCTCCACAGTACACAGTACAATTTTTTGGACTTGACTGGTTTACTACATCTTCAAATCTCAACTGCTTAGTGTTGTCTGTATGCAGAAACAAAACAAAAACGTTGACTGTTATATAGTACTATAAAACTGTCTTTTGTTATGTACTATATACTACTAAGATATGCCTCAAGGCCAGGCACGGTGGCTCACGCCTGTAATCCCAGCACTTTGGAAGGCTAAGGTGGCCAGATCACCTGAGGTTAGAAGTTCGAGACCAGCCTGACCAACATGGTGAAATCCTGTCTCTACTAAAAATACAAAAATTAGCCGGGCGTGGTGGCGGGGGCCTGTAATCCCAGCCACTTAGGAGGCTGAGGCAGGAGAATCGCTTGAGCCTGGGAGGCAGAGGTTGCAGTGAGCCAAGATTGAGCCACTGCCCTCCAGGCTGGGGGCCAGAGCGAGACTCTGTCTCAAAAGGAAAAAAAAAAAAAAGATACGCATCAATGGGAGGAGAAAATACAATTTTTCTTGATGCTATGATTTGATACAGATTTGATCTATAAAATCAGCTGACTAGACTCACAGCTCCAAAAAGACTTATAACACAGCCCAATTATCTTCAGATAATGAAATACAAAATGAAATAATTAGTGTCTTGCAACATTAATTAAATATTAAGTCCAGCCTGGGCAACACAACCAGACTCTGTCTCTATACAAAAATAAAAAATTAGCTGGGCATGGTGGCGTGTGCTTGTAGTCTCAGTTACTTGAGAGGCTGAGGCGAAAGAATCACTTACACCCAGGAGTTTCAGGCTACAGTGAGCTAAGATCACATCACTGCACTCCAGCCTGGTCACAGAGAAAGATCCTGTCTTTTAAATAAATAATTTAGAAATTGAGACTAGACAAATACATGATACATAATTTTGAGAAGAATCCATAATTTTAACACACACAGCAGACGTATCTTACTTTCTTGTGTACTTTTAGGTGCCGGTGGTTTCCGTGTGGCCCAATTGGTTCTGATTTGACGACCACCCAACCACTGACCTCCCATATGCACAATTGCATTTTCTGCATCCTATGGATAAAAAAGAGAAAGAAAGCACAATCACAAAGGAAATAGTGATATATAAGACTCAGTGAGATAAAATCAAATATCGGTGCTTCAGGATCCAATACAAATCAGTAGATGAATTCGCTAAAGATTCTAAACAAAACAAAACTGAACTATTATCAACTAGAAAATGATTTGAACTTGAGTGATTCAATCTAAGCAAAAACAGAATACTCTGGCCTTTTATCTTACCACCTCAATAAAATGTAGATGACCTGCAAGAGGTGGGCGGGTCACTTGAGGTCAGGAGCTCGAGACTAGCCTGGCCAACGTGGTGAGACCGTCTCTACTCAAAATACAAAAATGTGGTGGCACATGCCTGTAATCCCAGCTACTCGGGAGGCTGAGACAGGAGAATCGCTTGAACCCAAGAGGCAGAGGTTGTGGTGAGCTGAGATGGCGCCACTGGACTCCAGTCTGGGGTCACAAAGCAAGACTCCATCTCAAAAAAAAAATCTATTTGCCCACTTTATTATTTAATGTTACAGTTAATGCAAATGCTTATTTTGGTACCTCTTTTACAAAGAATATATGCAAAAATCAAGATGATTACCTGAATTTTTATTTACATAATTTGCTATAGCCATTAACATCCCAATTATATAAAGTATGAATAATAATTTAAAAGGGAGAGTTAAAACAGACTTTCGTGGTTAAAACTGAATATAATTTACCTACCCTCTAAATTCTCAGATTAGTTCATCTGTCCTAGACTTGGGCTTTACTTCTAAATGTATCTGACCTTTACCAATGTACAAATGCAATTTTAATAATCTTCCTTATGGTATAATCATTCTATCTTTTTCTAGCTATTTACTTTCAAATTTATGAAAGAATGAAATTATACTCTATTATTAAAACTTATGTAACATTACAAAAAAGTTGTGTTTGCAGTTAACATTCAAGTATATTCAAGTTTCAGATTTCATACATTAAGTAACTAATGACAAAATTTAGTATTAAAAAATATAAATTGAGTTGGAAGAACGTACCAGTTTATTATAAAAAGATACAAAACCATAGCCTTTGGATTTTCCAGTTGCCATGTCTTTAACTACCCGGGCATCCCTGTGAAAAGAAGCACAGCTAAATGAGGGAAGTAAGAGTCACTCTCAAAATAAAAACTAAAAGGAACCACACACACTGTATTGTGAGCATTTTTAAAATAAAATTCCAGTTAGCCCTAATTAACTACAACCATTCCTGAACTCTCCCTAATGCTTCTTTACCTGTTAGAAAAAAGCAGTAGGACAAAAACATGTAATAAACATGCAACCTAATCAAATAGCCTGTGCTTTCTAAACTAAATGCTCAAATTTGAAGATTAATAGGAACAACAGTTTCCTTTTATAATATTCTATTTACTAGTGTCCTCTAAGGTTTACTGATTCTATAAATTACTGTAACAATACTAACTACTTTACCATGCAATCTCTAAATAGTTAAATGTCTTCTGCCTAGTGATACAAAATATATGAAATATTAAAAAATTGAAAAAGAGGAAAAAATAGGAATTAAAAAGGCATACATGGCCTGTTAACAGATTTCTTTATTTTTCTTGGTCAATTCTCTACCATCATTTTGGAGTTTGGGCAGCTGTAAATTTTGAAAAATTGACATTTTCAGAAATTTAAGAAAGGAGAATAAAAAACTAACAACAATGCTAAGCACACCAGTACGAAAACAACAAATTTACACAGAAATTTTAGTGAGTAAGTTAAATGATTGGAAATATAGAACTCCACTGAATATAGAATGTTAAAATGTAAATACTAAAATATGTATATATAAATAATGTATAATAAGAATAAATAGAAATGAGAAAAAAATCTACAACTGAGTTCCAGTGTGCACAGTTCCTTGCAGTTAGCCTTCAAGATCCTGTCCATTCTTATGAGCAATTCTGCAAAATAACCAGAATGCTATTACTTTTAATTGTGACTTGGACTTAAGAAAAACTGCAGGTCTCAGGTATAAATAAAGATTGAAAAACAGCAACCTGTATTATTTTTATATTGATTTTTTAAATAGTACTACTTACCACATTTAGATTAAAAAGCAAAGCAAATATCAAAACAGAAAGTTAAGAATTAAATCTTTTAAAGAAATTATAGAACAACAAATTGTATAGAGAAATTGTTGTTCTTAGTTGAAACATTTTCCTGTAAAGTAGTACTAAAACGTTTAAGTTAAATCTACAGGAAATATACAAAATAAACTGATTTTAATCAGAAAGCTAAATTATGATAAACATTTTCTAGAACTCATAACCGTTTTTAGTTTTCCAATATATTTTTTACCAAGTAACAACAGTAACTGAGCATAAATGTTGTTAAAAATCAAACCACATTTGCCTCTTAACTAGAATCGAATATCACTAACAAAAAACATCTACTAATTAATCCCACATTTATGACTCATACATTGAAACATTTTAATAATACAATAGTACTTTTCACTTACAGCTAAAATATCAAAACACATTTATCATAATAAAACATGAACATTTCCAATTTAATCACAATATAGCCAAGGATTTACCTACTTTCCACCATTTATAAATTCTTCCTATAAGTTATTAAATTCTTACACAGTATAAATCACATTTACTTTTGATTAACTCATTATCCTTAACCACCAAATTTTGAAAACATATGACAAAAAGCTAGACTTTATAAGTTTTACCATTCAAACATCTGCTTCAAAGATAACAAACAGAATCACTTAAAATTTTTTAACATATTATACACAAGATTAGATGAAAACAAGACCCCAAGACACTGAAATGACATTAACATTTTCAACGACATCCACTACTCAAAAAACAAACCAAAAATAAAAATTAAAATTAACAAAACAAAACAAAGTCATACTAACCAGAGAAAGAAAATCTTAATTCAATTACAAGTTAATCATATACAATTCTGCCTATCACTACTGAGTGTAGTACTGATTATGATACTTACGATATTTTACCAAAAGGGGCAAATGCTGATTTGATATCTTCTGTTGTAATTTCTGGACTCAAATCCCCAACAAACACATGGAAGTGATCTGAAATCAGAGCATTTGGTAATCAAATACTTAAGAAATCAGCCACTAAAACCTTTTTAAGGCAACTCTAGAGGAGGGGAAAAAAAAACCCTATTTAAGCTGGTAATGCTTCCAGGATCATTTCAGAACTCTTCCACAGTAAAATGCAGCAGGAGTACTTACTGGAAGTATCTTTTTTCTGGCTACTTGGTGTGGTTGCCCAGTTTACTTTGACCTCCTAAAAATAAAGATTATATTTAATAAAATTATTAGGCATGTCATGAGTTATAACACTTACCACTTATTAAATCATTTATCAAGCAGGGTTATTTTTGTAAAAGCACTAAGCTGAAAAAAGCAAAACCATCACTCAGCAGTTGAATATCTGTCCAAAAACTTGCCTAGAAAGAATACAAACTAGTTTGACATGCAAATATATGTACTTGTAAGGTGCCATCATCCTATTATCTTACCTTTCCCAAAATTTTTCTCCCATTCATAGCAGCTAATGCAGCAGCTGCATCTCTGTGTTCATAAAATTCCACAAAGCAATATGGGTCATTGCTTGTATGCTGCAAAACAGAAAATCCAACAGAAGAGTTGACCCTTCTGCTATCGGGTTGCTGAGAAGAAAATCCAGGAAAAAACATTACTGATAGCGAGGAATGTACAAGGTGAGACTGCATAAGCTTATGAAAGCCTAACACTTTTAAAATAAGATTTAAAGCTAAACCTGATGTTGCACCTCAGAATACTGTTGAACTCAAATGGAACTATAAAAGCAGCTGTAGAATCATGAGCATTGGTATTAAAGAATTCTGGTGAAGTATGTTAAATATAAAATAGAAGCTTGCCTTAAACCAAACAAAACCTCAAACTCAGATTTGACGAGGACCGCTTCTTACCACTGTTTTCCTTCTCCAACATGATTTCTCAAATATGTTCTACTTATGCATCATAATCCTCCGCAAGCGGTATCCCAGGATACAGAAATACAAAATGAACCAACCTGATAAACTACTCCTGATCAAAATTAGGATCAATACTACAAATGATGGAATTTTATACTGCTAAAAAGACTGAATTTTATTGATTTCTTTTCTGGATATGGAAAGAATGAAAATATGAACAGGAAAATTTGAGATTTATAACCAGCTACTGAAATGAATTCCCTACCTTCCAAAACAGTCTAATGTAATGAAGATTCTATATACTTTAAATTTGGTCTTTCAAAGATCAGAGAAACAGCAGCAGTGATCAAGAAAAGAGGTTCTGAAAATGGTATCTGAATAAAATATTCCAAGATAAAGCTACAATTTTACATCATAAAACACCATATAAAAAATCTATATTAACTATATTCTGAAACCCGGTGCTTGATAGTTGCCAAAAACACATTTATAAAGATGTGAAGAAGGTAGTACTACCTAAGCTATAGCAACATTCTCACCTAACAACCAAACTGGAAATGAATTTCTATGAAATTGCAACCTATACTTAATAGCTGCACAACTGTACAAATATATATTTTTATGTAAGGCCAAAAACATTCATCATCATTCAATGTAAAATGCCCTATAAGAATAATATTTAAAATGTGGAATTCTAGTTGGACTTACAAGGGATAAATAAACAAGATAAAATAAAGATCTTTTCAACAAACATGGATTTTCATTCCAGGAAAATTTTAGAAAAATCCAAAATAAGACGACTAAACAATAGTGGCAAAGCAACCAGAGGCATTTCCTTGAGGGAAAAAATAGTGGGATCATTAATACTGACAACAAAACTATGGGCTCTCATACAAAATCCTATTGCTGTAGCCATGTAAATGCTGTTCTTAAGAGGTAAAGTAAGGAAATGAGGGAAGACTTCAAATTAAAACATACATTTAAATTCCTCTTGTAAAAGAGTTAGTACCTTTACCACAAATATTCACTGAAGAAAGAACATCAAAATAAGTAAGCTAATATTGTGCTAGCTGAGTTTTCCTTTCACTCCTATCTCTTTTGCCCCAGTGGTCTCTAAAGAAGACACTGATAATCACAGCAAAACATACAGAGGTCCAATGGTAGATCTATGATAATCCCATACACTTTAGGAAACGAGTGTACTCATGAATACCGATTTCAAATCTATCTAATAGTAGGCCAGCTCCCAATCAACGTATGCACGTACATATATATATATATATATACACACACACATATATTCACTGGTATCACATATTATATTCACATCACACTGCATTTCATCCAATTTAAGACACCACTGATTTCTCTAAGTCACACCCCAACTGTCAGAGATATTAAAATTCTAAAAAAATTGGCCTTAGAATCAATAATATATATGTATTATATAAGGAAAGCTAGAATCTATGATAAACAACATCTAAAGTTTAAAAAAAACCCATAAAACTAAGGGGGGAGAAGGATTTTTCATATACTGAAATGAAATTTATGAAAGAAAAATAAATAGCTGCTAGATACTCTGTACTAGAGTATATACCCTTTGGAAGCTTCTTATTTACACACCAAAGTGACATTCTAAAAATCAATTTTGGGCTGGGTGCAGTGGCTCACGCCTGTAATCCCAGCACTTTAGGAGGCCCAGGCAGGTGGAACACTTGAGGTCAGAAGTTCGAGATCAGCCTGATCAACATGGTGAAACCACATCCCTACCAAAAATACAAAAATTAGCCAGGCGTGGTGGCAGGTACCTGTAATCCCAGCTACTCAGGAGGCTGAGGCAGCAGAATCGCTTGAACCTGGGAGGCAGAGGTTGCAGTGAGCCAAGATTGTGCCACTGCATTCCAGCCTGAGCAACAGAGCCAGAATCTGTCTCAAAAACAAACAAAAAAAATCAGCCAGGCACGGTGGCTCACAAGGTCAGGAGATGGAGACCATCCTGGCCAACATGGTGAAACCCCGTCTCTACTAAAAATACAAAAAAAAAATTAGTCAGGTGGGGTTGCACACACCTGTAGTCCCAGCTACTCAGGAGGCTGAGGCAGGAGAATCGCTTGAACCTGGGAGGCAGAGGCTGCGGTGAGCTCAGATCACACCACTGCACTCCAGCTTGGACGACAGAGCAAGACTCCGTCTCAAAGAAAAAAATCAAATCAATTATGGCCAGGTGCAGTGGCTCATGCCTATAATCTCAGCACTTTGGGAAGATGAGATGGGAAGATCACTTGAGCCTAAGAGTTTGGGACCAGCCTGGGCAACATGGTGATACCAGTCTCTACAAAAAAAATTAAAAAGTTAACTAGGTGTGGTGGTGCTGTCCCAGCTACTTGGAAGACTGAGGTGGTAGGATCACTTGAAGAACCCAGTAGTTGGAGGCTTCTGTGAGCCACGATGGCACCACCGCACTCCAGCCTGATGACAGTGAGACCCTGTCTCTTAAAAAAAAAAAAAATCAATTATGTTCCTATCTTAGTGTTGTCACCAATTTTTGTTGGATGACATAAATGTCAAGACAGAGAAATATGACACTTTATAAGTTAAAATCTAGGAGTTCTAGAATGTGGATGTTATGAAAATTCATTTTGAGTCCCTCTACCTGTCAAATGGCTATATGTACACATGGGGTTTAAAAAATACTGTTAAAATAAATCTTTATCAACTGTTTCTCAAAAATTTTCTAGTGACATTATCTCACAACCTGTTCTCTTGTAAACCTACTTATGTCAGCTTCCAAAACAACCATGCCACTGAAACTGCATGTTGAGCTCAACAATGACCTCTCTGCCACCTCTGTGATCCCCTTTCCATCCTAATCTTGACTTCTAAGCAGAATTCACAACAGTTGACCACCATCCTCTTTAAACATTTTCTTTTCTCTGAATCCTACCACACTCTTCTGTTTTCCTATTTTCTCACTGTAGGATCTTTCCCCCTTTACTCAAACTCTAAATGTTGAGCTGGTCCAGGGCTCAGACCTCATGGCCTCTGCTCTTCTCATTCTCTCTACATGAACTCATCTAGCCCCATGGCTTCAAATACCACTGCAAGCTTCAGCACTGGTCTCTCCAGAGTTCCAAACTACTTTATCCGACTGCCTAATCTAATGTCCATTTCGATGTCTAATTCATGTCTTAAATCTAACATTGCCAAAACATAACTCCTGATTCCCACCACTCCCCATGGGGCCATCCATCCTGTCACCCCCATTTCGGCAAATAAATAGCATTACCACCTATACAATTGCATTAACATAAATCTTAGGGTATTTCCTGATTTCTTCCTTTCCCTATGTCCCGCAGCCAATCCAGTCCTATCAATTCTACCTCCAAAACATTTTCCAAATCCATCAACCTCTGTCCTTATCTTGACTTTGGCTAGCACTTTTGAGAACAAGCCTCCACCATCTCTAACCCAGACTAGTGAAGTAAATCCAGATGGTTTTTCTCCTTCTGCTCTTGCCCACTACAATGCATTCTCCATGTAACAGTCATTCTCTACACAGAGTAACAAGCTTAAAAATGCAAACCATGGCACCTCATCCCCTTGCTTAAGCCCCTCCAACGGTCTGCCACTGCAACCAGAGTAAAACCTAAACTCTGTCATGGCCCATAATGCCCTATGATTCTGAATACTGCTGTTAGACTCATTTCCCATCACCCACTCCATCCCTCACCAGACTGCAGCCATCCTGGTCTTTGATTCCACACACACAAGTTCATTACCAACTCAAGACCTTTATATTTGCTGTTTCCTCTGCCTCCAGCTCTTGCCATAGATAGCACCACCTTGCTACTCGTCTCAGCTCAAATGCAGAGAATGACTGTTACATGGAGAATGGATTGTAGCGGGCAAGATATAGCACCAACCCTCCAGTCATCACAGAACTCTGTTTTATTCTTTTCATGGCTCACATCCCTATTTGCCTGGGGAATTCATTTGGCTGTCTCTCCATTATATCTCCAGTACCTTATATAGTGTCTAGTGCAAAGGAAATTTTTGATCGATGAAAACACAAATAAATAATTAAAGGCAGGAAGGAAAAGTATAATACACCAGAACAAAATGATGATTGTCATTAGTTCGGAAAGACAACCAAAAGGCCAATGCACTTTAAAGGTTTTTCTTTGTTTCAGGATAAAACAAACTCCTCAGCGCAGTTTCTAGCCCTTTCCAAACACTCCTGCCATCTCTTATAACTAATCCCATTTTCAACTACAACCATGCTACAGGTTCTAGTTTTCCCTCTCTCAAGCACTTCTGCTCTGCCTCCCAGTCTGGATCAAAGCTCCCTCTATTTGGAATCCCTTCCTCCCCAACTCCTTTCTAGCCAGTATGTACTACTATCCTTTTAGGTTTCTGCCTAGGCAGTGACTCCCCCAAGAAGCTGCTTGCTGACCCAAGGCTGCACTAGACACCCGCTTGCTCCCACAGCACTTTAAGTTGTCTCCTTCTAGGGCATTTATTATCCTATATTCTAAGTGCCTGCTAACTCCTTTGTCTCCCTACTAAACTGTAAAATTCTGTGGACCAAGGAACCATCTTTATTCACCAGTGTATCTCTAGCACTTACTGTAGTATCTGGTACACAGTAAATAGTCCAAAACAAAGAAAAGAAAAGTTGATCAATGAACAAAAAGACAAGGAAGAAAAGCCTAAAACAAGACTCATGGGCACTACTACAGTCTTAAGCAGGAAAGTATTAAAAGGTAAGTACTTGCTACAGACACGAGAGGAATAGCGCTGCACATACACACATAATAACCTCGTGTTCTCGTATATGAATGTACACTGCCAAATCGTTAACATTCTTATTGGAATTGTATAAAATACTTTCCAGTTCTTCACCACTCTAAAATGAGTTCTAGTAACTTTCTAAAAGTAGAATCACTTGAAGATAACCACACCATGAAGAATGACTGTTTGAGATTAACAGCACAGAAACTTTGCCCTCTCAAATAAAACTCCATTCTAAGCCTAGAGTGCCAGCCAAATCAAAGTAGTAAGTCAACACAACACAAATCTCTCCACCAGAATAACCTGAGGCTTAAAATGAAATTTTAAAATCATGATAATCAACCCATCATGCTAGTTGACAGCACGTGTAACTGGGAAGATCTTACCTCTGTTATCATTTTACAGCTTTTACAGGGTCCAATCTGACTGAATAACTGAAGTATAAGGACTTCTGTCACATCTCTGGAAAGGTTACCTACGTATCTGCACAAGAAAAAAACATATTATCAGCAATTTTCCTTTAGCTCTGGCTCTAATGTGTTATCATTTAATTCACCACCTTTTCTTTTTTCCTGTTTTTTTTTTTTTTTGAGAGAGTTTTGTTCTTGTTGCCCAGGCTGGAGTGCAATGGCACGATCTTGCCTCACCGCAACCTCCGACTCCTAGGTTCAAGCAATTCTCCTGTCACAGCCTCCAGAGTAGCTGGGATTACAGGTACATGCCACCATGTCCAGCTAATTTTTTGTATTTTTAGTGGAGACAGGGTTTTATCACATTGGTCAGGCTGGTCTCAAACTCCTGACCTCAGGTGATCAGCTTGCCTCTGCCTCCCAAAGTGCTGGGATTACAAGCGTGAGCCACTGCACCCAGCCACCTTTTATTTCATTTTAACTTTCTCTGTTTTCAATAAAATTTCTCCAGTTAAACCTGATCCTATGAAAGTAAGATTAACCCTTATTTAGGAAAGCAACAATTATTCTTAGGCCACTAAAATACCACTTTGAAAAACATTTAAAGAACAAATCAATGTGCTCTTGATATAATAATATGCTCAATGGCATATTATTCTGTACGCTGGATATCATTTTCTCAACTTATTCTAATTTTTAAAATTTTAAACCAGTCTCAAGATAACTACAATTTCTAATTCAAAATAATTTATAACACACGCACATACAAATATAACAAATACTAATTCGTTTAAACATCTGATTGTAATAGGATATTAAACATAAAGTGAGTTTATCTTAGATTCCCAACCAAAGCAATTACATGAACAAAGAACAGAATTAGAGTAAAGTTACAGTAGAACATACGGAGGGTGGAAGGGTTTTTGTTGTTTTGTTTTTGGCTAAAAGTCAGATTGTTAGCAATGATGTCTTCACTGTTTCATTTTAGGAGAGCAGGGTAAAATAATAAAATTCCCTAGTCTAAAATGCATCAAAATCACCAACAACAAAATACACACATATATATTTTTGAGATGGAGTCTCAATCTGTCACCCACGCTGGAGTACTGTGGAACGATTTGGGTTCACTGCAGCCTCTGCCTCCTGGGTTCAAGGAGTTCTCATGCCTCAGCCTCCCTGGTAGCTGGGACTACAGACATGCCCCACCACACCCGGCTAATTTTTGTATTTTCAGTAGAGATGGGGTTTCTCCATGTTGGCCAGGCTGGTCTGGAACTCCTGACCTTGAGTGATCCACCCACCTGGGCCTCCCAAAGTGCTGGGATTAAAGGCGTGAGCCACCATGCCCAGCCAACAAAATATATCTTAATGTAATTATTGGCATAAAAGAGGTTTTTAATACCCATTTTTAGACTGTATTCTAGCCTGGGCAATAAAACAAGAATCCCATTTCCTCTCCCTCTTTCTCTTCCTCTTTCTTTCTCTTTAATTCTTTTTTTTCTTTCTTTTGCTGTTTCTTTCTTTTTTCTTTTCTCTCTTTAAAAAAAAAAAAAAGTTCCAAATGTTAATCTGGGAGTATCCAAGCCAAGTAACAAACCACAGTGGTAGTGACTTTTGTGTTTTTGCATTCCTTGAGTAAACTGGGAAAAGTCACTTATCTCTATGATGTGTTACAGGTGAGATCACAGGTTTGAACTTATTATAGAGGTTTCACGGTTTATGTTCTGTTAATGAATTAACTGCATATCCGTATGGTTTCTGCCAGTATTGCTTACACCTATTACCAAATGCCCTCCTGCTAGAACGTTTGCATTGTTGGGTAAGGGAATAAGGATTAATACAATGAATTAAAGAGTAAGAAAACTTCTGTTGGCCCTAACATGGTGATCACGTCAATCCACAGTTACAGGCTCTCTCTGAGAGATCTAAGGCTTATTCCTTAATATGCTGTTCTATCTGGAGAGATCCATTACATTTATTTTATTGCCTTAGCCCTACACTAAAGTAAATTGCCTTGGGTTTCCTAACTAATTAACTTAACCCTTAAGGTGGTTTGTTTGCTGCTAAATCACCAAAAGGATTAAGTGAAAAATTGTGGTGAGGATGAGGATAAATGCGTAATCCCAAAATGTGTAGTATAATCATGGGCAAGTTGGAGATCTTTTTAGATTTGTGTTTCTATCTCAGTAACTTAATTTCCTTTAGAGCTGATGGCTGTTAAATAGTTTGATTTATTATGTTTATGATAAATATTATGTACTTAGTGACATTGAAAGCTTTAGTATGGTTTTATTCGTCTGTTAAATTGAATGTCATTATGAATTTTAGGTAGCCCTGGTTTACCCCAACAATGATCCAGTCATGTTTATGGTGGCTTTTTATGGATGCCTCCTGGCAGAAGTGATTCCAGTGCCTATAGAGGTACCTCTTACCAGAAAGGTAACATTGCTAAATTTAAGAGGAATATAGCCTGGTGTGACGTGGCAGGCATTGGGTTCTTGGATAGATGCAGTCAGAACTTTTAAAACTGTCAGACCACTTTTGGAAGTACTCAGCTTCACTTTCGAAAAACATGAAATTTGTAGAAAAATTATTTATTGAATATTTACAAATGTCATGCAAATAACATTTTCAACTCAAGATATAATTTGTATAGTATTGTATATTATTTAAAATATTACAGGGGCAACTAGACACGGTGGCTCACGCCTGTAATCCTAGCACTTTGGAGGTTGAGGTGGTGGGGCCCAGGAGTTTGAGACCAGCCTGGGAAACATAGGGAGACCCCATCTCTACAGATAGTAAAAAAACTAGCCAGGCATGGTGACGTGCACCTGTAGTCCCTGCTATTTGAGAAGCCGAGGTGGGAGGATTGATTGAGCCCAGGAGGTTGAGGCCGTAGTGTGACCTGTGATCGTGCCCTACTGCACTCCAGCCTGGTCAACAGAGCAAGCAAGACTGTGTTTCAGAATATAAAATAAAATATCATGGGGGCATACTTGACTTTCAACAATGATCATTTATGAAGAATACCATTCTTGCTCCAGAGACTATAGATAATCCACATTTACAATAGTTGAGACCTTTTTGTAAAGGGATTTCCTCTAACTGTATCATATGACCTAGAATTTCCATTAGGTGGAAGGTGTTGGAGTGCTGGCATGTTACTTCTCTGGATTATAAGATTTTACTTTGACAATACATCAGCCCAACTAAAATGAAGCATATGTAACAGATTTCCATGTTTGACCAAGTGATTTCTTCATAAGCCATTTGATGCTAATTTTGTCATGCAGTTTATTATTTGACTTTGGCTGATGTCAAAGATGAGGATGTGGATTTATAAGAAGAAATCGGCCAGGCACGGTGGCTCACGCCTGTAATCCCAGCACTTTGGGAGGCCGAGGTGGGTGGATAACCTGAGGTCAGGAGTTCAAGACCAGCCTGACCAACATGATGAAATCCTGTCTCTATTAAAAATACAAAAATTCGCCAGATGTGATGGCACAAGCCTGTGATCCCAGCTACTCAGGAGGCTGAGGCGGGAGAATCACTTGAACCCAGGAGGCAGAGGTTGCAGTGAGCCAAGATTGCAGCACTGCACTCCAGCCTGGGAGACAAAGTGAGATCTTATTCCCCACCCAAAAAAGAAGAAGAAATTGACTGGGCCATGGTGGCTTTTGCTTGTAATCCTAGCACTTTGGGAGGCCAAGGCAGATGGATCACTTGAGGTCAGAAGTTCAAGACCAGCCTGGCCAACATGATGAAACCCCTTCTCTACTAAAAATACAGAAATTAGCTGGGCATAGTGGTACACTCCTGTAGTCCCAGCTACTCGGGAGGCTGAAGCAGGAGAATAGCCTGAACCCAGAATATGGAAGTTATAGTGAGCCCAGGTCGTGCCACTACACTTCAGCTTAGGTGACAGAGAGAGACTCCATCTCAAAAAGAAAAGAAAAGAAAAGAAAAAGCATTTCTGACAGGAATAAAAAACAAATTGATAACATCCCTGAAACTCTAGTTGTTGGGATGTAATATTCTTCATTTGATCAGGAAGATATGGTTGTTCTTAAATTATTATATTGGCAGAATTTGTGTGGTTTCATAATGATACTTGTAAGATGACATTTTAATAGAAATGTTTTAGACTGTATCTTTTGTTGTTTTTGCTGCTGTTGTTCTAAGGCTTAAATCTACCCCCTTTAAAACAGAAAAATAAAAGGAGTATACAGATTTGGTATATTCATCCATTGACTTTCATTTTCATCTTAGACATTTAGTATCCATTTACATTATTTTGTTCAGACCTGACTTGCTTTTCTCTTGAATTTTGGGGGTGAGGCTAGGGGAAGATAACCATGTTAGCATTTATTTAATTTGCTTGAAACTAATCTAAAAGAGGATCATTACTGACTCTTGCAAAAATGATTACATTTGGCTGGTAGGATTTATCATTAGTAATGTCTGGTTAATAAAATACTTGATTTGTGTTCAGGAAATGTTTGTATTGTAGAAATTATTTGGAAGAACACATTGCCATTGGATTTTGACAATTGCCAGATATTGGTGGGGCTCCATGAATGTTATCACACAAACTGCCAGAGCATTACTAAGTGTCAGATATGGGCATGGGTGTGCTCACATTCGCTCCCCTACTATGTTCATTATCATTTCTCCACAGGATGCTGGAGGTCAGCAGATTGGCTTCTTGCTAGGAAGCTGTGGTATTGCCTTAGCTCTTACCAGTGAAGTTTGTCTAAAAGGACTGCCAAAAACCCAGAATGGAGAAATTGTACAGTTTAAAGGTTAGTTATATTGTACCTGAATTATCAGTTAAGTTTAAACTGAGTGCTTTAATTAGCTTTTTAATTTAGTATAGCTAGGTACCTTACATATATGTTCTATTTAATTCTCATATTCTTATGAAGTAGGTACCATTATTATTCCCATTTTACCGGTGAGGAAACTGAGAAATAGACAGGTTAAGTAATTTGCCCAGAGTCACAGCTAATAGATGGCATAGCAGCAATTTGAACCCAAATCTGTCTGATTCCACAGCCCACACCCTTAACCTTTATGCTGATGGTTGGAAAAAGCTACCACTCTGTACATTAAAGCTAAATGCTACATGTAGAGACAGAGGATAGACCACTAACCTCAGTAGACTTCCACTGCCAAATGGACTTCCCAGTTGTTGAGGTAACGTCAAGGCCTGGAATTAGCATGTGGAACGATTGTACTTTTGAAAGAAGGTATAATTGTCTGGTGATTTGTCACTAAAAACTAATAAAAACTAAGTATCTTATTGATTATAAAATGATCTTAATTGGTCTCTTGATAGTTAAAATGACCAGTTCAATGTGAAGTCCTTTCCTGATGGCTTAGGCAATTCAGTTTTCACTTTGGGTTTGATTTAGGTTGGCCCCGGCTCAAATGGGTTGTAACAGATTCCAAGTACCTTTCAAAGCCACCAAAAGACTGGCAGCCACACATCTCACCTGCTGGGACAGAACCGGCTTACATTGAGGTAAGTCTTAAGATGTAAAATACGCTTTCAGGCTTTTCCTTTGGCTTCGCTTGCCACCTTTCAAAATATAAAACTAGTGCTCGCTTCGGCAGCACATATACTAAAATTGGAACGATACAGAGAAGATTAGCATGGCCCCTGCACAAGGATGACACGCAAATTCATGAAGCGGTCCATATTTAAAAAAAAAAATACATATATATATAAAACTAAATTTTTGCAAGGTTAGTGTTAGAAGATCCTCCTGCTGTGTGAGATTTCCATCTTTTGGCTTGTAAAATACCTTGTAGTAGATCTTCTATTCTAATTATTCTGATCATAAATATACATTCAAGAAAATGACAACAAAAAATTGATTGTTCATGCAAGGAAGTTACGAAAGAGTTTAGGGGAGTACAAACATTTAAGAAATAATGTGCTGGGCTAGGCGCGGTGGCCCTGTAATCCCAGCACTTTGGGAGGCCGAGGTGGGTGGATCATGAGGTCAGGAGTTCGAGATCAACATGGTGAAACCCCATCTCTACTAAAAATACAAAAATTAGCTGGGCGTGGTGGCACGCACCTGTAATCCCAGCTACTCAGGAGGCTGAGGCAGGAGAATCGCTTGAACCCAGGAGGCAGAAGTTGCAGTGAGCTGAGATTGCACCACTGCCCTCCAGAGAAATGTCTCTGTTGCTTATTTAGAGAGGTCAGGGGCAAGAGAACAGAAAAATGAGGAGGGAAAATAACTCTGCTTAAAAGAACAAATTGGTAGATGAAAGATAAAGAGCAAGAAGAAACAAATGGCTGGAAGATTTGATATTGAGGTTGGTGTAGGAATGCGATTGGCAGCATGATCTCATTGAGGGATTAAGCAAATCCAAGTGCATACCAGGCATCAGGCTGAATGCTTTAAGGTGCATTTTCTCATTTGGTCCTCACAAGTACCCTGTGAGGTTTGGATTATTATTAAACTTGCTTTATAGATGAGGAGATTAAGACTTAAAAGAACTTCAGTAGATAACCAGAGGCCCCATGACTCAAAAATGACAGTGCTAGACTCAATCAGGTCTAACTCTAAAAGTTGTAGCCTTCACTACACTGTATCCTGCTTGAGACATATGCTCACCCATTGTTTGTTAAATTAATGAACAGGCAAATCAATAAAAAATTTTTTAAAGATTTGAGCCTTGAACATTTGTGATAATAACAAGTAGAGAGAACTTTAAATAATTTTGGCTGTAGAAAAGAGAGGCTGGGAGAATGAGTTCATGACCTTTTCAGGGACATGGATGAAGCTGGAAGCCATCCTTCTCAGCAAATTAACACAGGAACAGAAAACCAAACACCACATGTTCTGACTCATAAGTGGGAGTTGAACAGTGAGAACACATGGACACAGGGAGGGGAACATCACACACTGGAGCCTCTTGCGGGGTGGGGGGCAAAGGGAAGGGAGAGCATTAGGACAAATACCTAATGCATGTGGGGCTTAAAACCTGGATGACAAGTTGATAGGTGCAACAAACCACCATGGCACAGGTATACCTATGTAACAAACCTGCATGTCCTGCACGTATACCCCAGAACTTAAAGTAATAATTTTTTTTTAAATTAAAAAAGAGATGGGGTGGGGCACAGTGGTTCACGCCTATAATCCCGGCACTTAACAGATGCTGAGGTCAGGAGTTTGAGACCAGCCTGGCCAACATAGTGAAACCCCGTCTCTACTACAAATACAAAAAATTAGTCGAGGATGATCGTGCACATCTGTAGTCTCAGCCACTTGGGAGGCTGAGGCGGGAAGGTCGCTTGAACCCAGGATGCAGAGATTGCAGTGAGCCAAGATCACGGCACCACACTAGAGAGGCTGGATACAATGGCTCACATCTGTCTGTAATTCCAGGACTTTAAGAGGCCAAGACAGAGGACTGCAAAAAAAGGAAGAGAGTGAGCAATAGCTCTGAGAGGTGATGAGTTATTATTGGATGCAAGGATGATAATTTTTAAAGATGGAAGAGATCTGAGTATGTTTAAAAGACAGATAAGCCAGCAAGATGGCTCATGTCTTTAATCCCAGTACTTCGGGAGGCTGAAGTGGGTGGATTGCTTGAGCTCAGGAGTTCAAGACTAACCTGGGCAACATAGTAAGACCCTGTCTCTACAAAACATAAAAAATTAGGTGGGCATGTGGTATGCACCTGTAGTGCCAGCTACTCAGGAGTCTAAGGTGGGAGGATCACTTGAGTCCAGGAAGTTGAGGCAACAGTGAGCTGTGTTCATGCCAGTGCACTCCATCCTGGATGACAGAGCATGATTCTGTCTTGAAAAAAGACAAGCAATTAAAAATACCAAATTTAGTGATCAACTCACAATCCATATCATGTCTCAGTGATGACATCATTCATCACTCAGTCCTCCTTAAAACTCTAGTCACTGGCTTCTTGAGTCCTCTCTCAATTCCTCTGCCTCATTGGCCATATCTTTCAGTTGTCTTTGTTGGTTCTTCCTAAAGGTGGAGAGTCCTTCATTGTGTGGCCCTTGCTTAGCTCTCTGGCCTTATTAGAACTACTACCCTCTGTCTTTCTAGGTGCCTTTTATTTTGAATTAACTTGCAGTTCTTAGTTGGAATCCTCCTGTTACCCACAGGACTCTACTAGTAAGTTTAAAGTATCTCTAGGTAATAGGGAATTATTAAAGGAGACCAGCTTTACAGTTATTCAGGTGAGTACAAGCTTATGGTAGAGAGGAGAGAACAAAGTAGATGCAGCTTCAGACAGCAAGGAAATAGAGCAGGCAGGGCTTAGGTACTGATGCTGGAGAGGGAGAAGGCAAGACAGACTCAGGTTTCTCACTTGGGGAACTGGGATTGATGGCAGCATCCTTCACTAAGATAGAAAATACAACAGGAGTAGATTCCGTGGGCAGAGGCTGGGGTAAAGAAGACAATGATGGATATACTGGGTTTCACAGGATTACTGGACATTCAGGGGAATAGTTGACTCTGTCAGTCTGGATTTCTCTGGAGGAGAGGCCTAGGTTGAAGATAGAGAACTAGAAGTTATTAGGAATGCAGTAACCTAATGGAATAAAGTGAAAAGAGATGAGGAAGGAGAGTAGAACTCTTAGGGAATGGCACATTGAAGAGATGGGTGGAGAAAGTGAAGGAGCAATGGGAGAGAGACAGAGACAAACACACAGAGGTAGAGACTAGAAGAGAGGAGTATCAGAGGTATCAGAAAAGCCAAGGAAGGAGAAAGTGTCAAGAAAGAGAGTAGTCAAATTTTGCAGAAAGGTATGCAAAATGTCCTTTTGATTTAACCATGAAAAAATTTGGGCTAGTCCCAAAGTAGTGAATTATCTTAGTTGATTGTTCACAGTCAGTTACAGATCAAACTCCTATTCTACTCTTTCTCCCCTTTTCACTATTGCCCTTAGCAAGACTTAAAATTTTTTTAAAGTTGAGCCAGGCACAGTGGCATACACCTGCAGTTCCAGCTACTCAGAGGCTGAGCTGGGAGGATTGCTTGAGCCCAGGAGTTCCAGTCCAGCCTGGACAACATGGTGAGACTCCATCTCTTAAAAGAAAGAAAGAAAAGAAAGTTGATAGTCCTGGTAAAAAGCAACCTGAATGGAACATTCAGGGTAAAAGCAAAATTATAGTTGAATGATTTGGAGGAGCAAATAGTCCATTCTTTTCTAGTTCTTCCTTACCAAATTGGGTGCTTCTAATGCACAGAGACCATGTCTTACATACCCTTCACTCTGCAGTGCTGTGCTTGACTTATATTTGTTTGGTAATGTGTTTCTATTAATTATAGCTCCAATCACTTGTTTTAGCTTTTTGATCAGCCACTTCACATTGATGACTAATTAAACTTTTAAGTCTTTTTCATACATGCTTTTGTTGAGCTTTGTCATCCTCCATTCCTATCTTTGTGTGATTTGCATTTAGGACTCAAGTACATTTCCCTTAAATATTCATATTAAACATGTTAAATTCAGCCCATTATTACAATTTTTCTGGGTTTCTTTTTTGGATTCTAGTTTTGTCATTTGAAATAATCCATTGATTGTGTTTCTGATGTTTCTGTTTTTGTTTTCTAGTATAAAACAAGCAAAGAAGGGAGTGTAATGGGAGTTACAGTGTCCCGGCTTGCAATGTTGTCTCACTGCCAAGCTCTGTCGCAGGCCTGCAATTATTCTGAAGGTCAGACCTCATCCCATGACTGCCCTCATTGTTACCTTCAGAGATGTGTGACTATGAGAACAATGCTCAGTGATTGGGCCACATTTAATGACCGAATTCAGAGTGAAATGTCCCAAGACACATTCTTGGCTTGCTTCTATTTTCTTCTTTCTCAAAAATATGCTGCAGTTTAAAGGAACTAAAATTCTGGGTAAACCAAAATGTAAAGCATAATTTCTAAAATACAGCAATAGAAAACCCTAATTTAAATCATGTTTTATTAGCTATGATGTCAGGTATCTCCATCTTCCCCTGCCTGTATAGTGGGCTACCAGCTATACATTTGAAGTCAAAGAAATTCACCTACCAAAAGAATAAATTAAAACACAAAAACGTATTCTGTATTTTTGAACTTTAGGTAGGTTGATACATATTGCATAAATCACATTTGGCTTATAATGTTCTTTGCAATGTTAATGTTTTTAGCGTTTTATCTTCCTTTTGTAAAATGAAACAAGTTAATAAATGCTCATGATAGAACAATATTGTTGTCTGGTTAAAATATATATATGTATATATATAAAATGGAAGCAATCAAAATGCCCTCAAATAAGGATTGATTAGGTTATAATACATTCAGGCCAGGCACTGTGGCTCATGCCTGTAATCCCAGCACTTTGGGAGGCTGAGGCATACAGATCACCTGAGGTCAGGAATTTGAGACCAGCCTGGCTAACATGGTGAAACCCCATTTCTACAAAAAATAACAAAAATGAGCCAGGAGTGATGGCGTGTCCCTGTAGTCCCAGCTGCTTGGGAGGCTGAGGTAAGAGAATCATTTGCACCGCAGAGACAGAGATGGCAGTGAGCCGAGATCACGCCACTGCACTCTAGCCTGGGTGACAGAGTGAGACTCTGTCTCAAAAAAAAAATTATAATACATTTATATAATGGCTGGGGCATTGAAATTTTTATTTTTGAATATTAAAGATATGGAGAATTGTTTCAATATATCATTAAGTCGGAACAAGTTAGAAACCGAGCTTTGTATACCAATTTGTTATGTTAGATATCTATCTACATGTAAATATGCATAGAAGTATATGTGTGTTTATAGATAGAATGTTTAGATACATATATACACACTAACTTTTTTTTTTTAGGAAATATATTTTAGGAAATTTAAAATACATTTGTCAAAATTCCAAAGTTTCTAAAATAAGCAAGTGTTCTCTACATAATTAGGAAAAAAAAAATACCTCTTGAAAGAAGTGCCTAAGTCACAAGAAGTTTCTGACTCCTTGTTTCTGCTGTAACATTACTGTATGAGCAGTCCTCTACTCATTTTGAGGAGACCCTCAAAAGCCCCTGAGAACTTTTAGCCATTTATCTAAAAACACCAAATCAGGCTGGGCACTGTGGCTCACCCCTTTAATCCCAGCACATTGGGAGACCGAGGCAGGAGGATCACTTGAGGTCAGGTGTTCAAGACCATCCTGGCCAACACGGTGAAACTCCATCTCTACTAAAAATACAAAATTAGCTGGACATGGTGGCATATGCCTGTAATCCCAACTACTTGGGAGGCTGGAGCAGGAGAATTGCTTGAACCTGGGAGATGGAGGTTGCAGTGGGTTGAGATTGTGTCACTGCGCTCCAGCCTGGGCGACAGAGGCAAGACTCCATCTAAAAAATAAATAAATAAATAATAATAATCAGTTGTTTATTAGAGGCAAGTGACACAATTTTGCTACTTAACACTAAAGATGATTTCTTTGTCTTCCTATTTTTTCTATTTTAGGGGAAACAATAGTAAATGTCTTAGACTTTAAGAAGGATGCTGGGCTGTGGCACGGCATGTTTGCGGTAAGCTACTTAGATTTAAGGCCCTTAGTATAAATTGTGCTTGAGATAAGGCCAGCATGCTGTGTAACTGGAGCATCTCTCAGTGCTTATGTGAAATTTAAGCCCCCAAAAGATCAGTAATATTTTCCAGAGGATATATGACCTTTCCATTGGATAGAATGTTTTGAATGACTGCCATGGATAAGCTGCATGCCACAACTGAAGAAGAGTAACAAGGTAGATGGGGATTCTTCCTATCAGAGAGGAACAGGTAACATACTGTGGGTGTTAGAGAAAGGCGACTTCCTTCCAGTGTGGGCTTCAAGGCAGTTTTTATGGAGGAAGTCACAGCTGGGTTGGACTTTGAAAAATAGGTAAGCTTTAGCTATACAGAGATTTTTGTAGGGGGATATAGAGGTAGAGAGAGGGGACATTTCAAGTGGCGAAACTACCATATGCAACATGCCATATAGGTGGAGAGAGGAAAAAAAAAATCCCACGTCCCAGAATTGAAAAGTTCCTCAGGGAGCATCTAGTCTCACTTCCTTAGATACTGCAGGAGCTGGGAAAGCATTAGAAATGAATTGTGAGGGAAGAAGAGGTGGATCCCTTTTCACCCAGAACCCTTGGAATCTTCAGTGTACTTACTTTCTTTCACTTTTCTGAAACCTTTCCCATTTTCTTTTTTATCAGAAGTTAAAAATCCTTTTGAGAAGTTAAGAAGAATCTTTTCCCTGTGATACCAAGTGAAAGATAGGGACATGTGTGAAGAATGAGTTATTAACACCATCCTTTTCCTGAAAACAAAAGTTTGTCACCAGAGCTAGAAACCTGGAGGAAGAAAATAGTATCTTGCAGTGGTATCTTGGTTTCTTTGGGCAAATTAGAGAGTGAGCAAAATGGCTAATCTAAATAACAAGGCTTGGTTATTCTGCCACGCTGGATCTCTTTGGGGACAGGTTGTCTTGGGTATGCTTGATTAGAGTGGCAGGAGAGACACTGAATTGCGTGACCCTTCAACACCTTCAGCTTTATCTAACCAAACAAATAACAGGTGTAGGCAGGAACTCCATAAAAAATAGGGACCCTGATTTCTTGCTTTGTGATGCTCACCTACCCCTTTGTGGCATGTGGCAAGTATGAACACGATAAAAGCATTAAGTGGGTTGGAGGGCAGTTTGGCAGTGTCTGTTAACATTTTAAAACCATATACCACAGCTGGGCACTGTGACTCACCCCTGTAATCCCAGCACTTTGGGAGGTGAAGGCAGGCAGATTACCTGAAGTCAGGAGTTCAAGACCAGCCTGGCCAACATAGTGAAACCCTGAATCTACTAAAAATACAAAAATTAGCTGGGTGTGGTGGCACATGCCTGTAATCCCAGCTACTTGGGAGGCTAAGGAAGGAGAATTGCTTGAACCTAGGAGGCAGAGGTTGCAGTTGGCTGTGATCACGCCACTGCACTTCAATAAATGAATGAATGAATGCATCATGCATGTACCAGTCCCAGCTGCCCTGGAGGCTGAGGCAAGAGGATCACTTGAGTTCAGGAATTGGAGGGCAGCCTGGGCAACATAGTGAAACCCTTGTCTCTTTAAAAAAAAAAAACAAACAAACAAAGGCTGGGCGCAGTGGCTCATGCCTGTAATCCCAGCACTTTGGGAGGCCAAGGCAGGCAGATCACCCAAAGTCAGGAGTTCAAGACCAGCCTGGCCAACTTGATGAAACCCCATCTCT